>SJYV01037995.1:38133-95600 GCA_006410875.1 Neotragus pygmaeus | reverse complement strand
CCCCCCCCCCGCGATTCTATGCTCAGCTATGTCCAGAAAATCTCTAGAAGCAGAATTTCCAGGCAATATTTTCACTGAATATTTTTGTTTTGTATTTAATGATCTCTGGACCTGGGAAATGAAAGCATGTTATAAGGAAAGTCAGTTATGATCAAATACTAAAAAATTTGAGGAAGCATGAAAAAGTGATAAAAGGAAAGAGTGTAGTTTCTTATGTCTATGTTTTGGGGATCAGAATTACAATACAAAGTTATTTGGAATAAAAATATATTTCGACAGAAAATAAAGTTTGCTATGGAAAGGACACTTGCATCCTCAGTGAGTCCAGCTTTAATATAGCCACTAGAGAGAGAGAGAGAGAGAGAGAGAGAGAGAGAGAGAGAGAGAGAGTGTGTGTGAGCCCAAAGAACTGAGAAGTCCACCAGTAGGGGGCGCTGTAGATAAGCTCTGTTCGTAGTTCAGGCAGAACCTGTTCACCGTCTTTGTCCCACCAACCTGCTGGGTCTTAAGTTTGTATGGCCTGTCTAAACCCAAAACAAAGATGTAACTACTTTCTCAGGGTCTGGAAGTGACCATTTCAGGCTCAAACTTGCCTTTTACAGCCTCGCCTTAATGAAGATGCTGTTAGAAACTCATTATTTTTCCATTTATATTTAAGCCATACTTATCTTCATAAAGATAAAGAATCTGCCTGCAATGCAGGAGACACAGGTTTGATCCCTGGGTGGGCAATATTGCCTGGAGAAGGAAATGACAACTCACTCCGGTATTCTTGCCTGGAGAATTCCATGGACAGAGGAGCCTGGTGGGCTACAGTCTATGGGACTGCAAAGAGTCGGACACGGCTGAGCAGCTAACACTTTCACTTTCACATTTTATAAACGTCAAAGAGGAAATTTGCTCTCTAAGTGTTTAATATTTCACTTTGCCAGAGAATTAAAGGAAGAGTTTTATTGATTTAAAGACAGTGAATGTAGGTTTTAATTAACTTAATTTGCCTAATAGTTTTTGCTACATTTATTTAAATTTTATTATTATCCTGGGGGTGAGGCATAAGGTTTGAAGGTAAGTGGGGACAAATGAAATTAAAAGAGGTCTTTGTTTCTGTGCAGTTTGGGGTTTTTCTGCTTGTGTTTTGTTTTTTCCCCCCTTTTGGCAGAGTTCGGTCTTTGCTTCAGGCTCCCTGAGGAGGAGACTTCCAGCCCCATAGTGCTGCTCGCTGGGGTGGCTTTGCTGTGGTCTGTGGGATTCTTCGGGAGTTCTGTGGCGGCTGTGACATGCCTCATCACTGTGGTGGGAGTGCTGTGTGTAGGTGGTCAATGTTCTCTGCTATTTAGCGTTGGGAACCAAGGGAACTAGAATACAGTATACTGCAGGCACTTTTCGTGGATGACTCACATTCTGAATGACTGCTTTTTAATGCCACAGTTTAAATAATACTGACATGTGGTAGGAACATAACAACAAACTCAACTCCAGGTTACAGTTAGATCATGCATGCCTATTTTGGGTCCCTTCAGTTGAGGATTGTATACAGCCCAATAGGGTGCAGTTGGGGAACTACGCTATAAACTGTGTTCCTCTGTAAATTTCACTAAACACTGGTGGCTTAGTTACAAGAAATCATAATCCTTATTTTCAATAAATAATGTAGTCAGTGCCGATATCATGTAAAAAGTAAATGCCATGTAGCATACTATTTATATACTAACCAGAAATGAAATGCAGAATATAGTCAAACATCCAAAAAGAATGGCTGACATTTGCGGCAACATGAACGGACCTAGAGGGTGTCATACTGAGTGAAGTAAGTCAGGCAGAGAAGGCAAAATAGCCTATGACATCCCTTATATGTGGACTCTAAAAAGAAATGATACAAATGAACTTATTCACAAAACAGAAACAGACTCACAGACTTCGAGAAGGAATTTGTGGTTGCCAGGATGGAAGGATGGGGGGAAGGGATAGTTAGAGAGTTTGGGATCGACGAGTATACACTGCTGTGTCTAAAATGGATAACCAACAATGACCTACTGTATAGCACAGGGAACTCTGCTCAGTGTTATGTGGCAGCCTGGAGGGGAGGGAAGTTTGGGGGAGATTGGATACATGTATAATATATGTATCACTGAGTCTCTTTGCTGTTCACCTGAGACTATCACAACCTTGTTAATTAGCTATACGTCAACATAAAATAAAAGTTTTTTTGTTTTTTTAAAGAATGGTTGAAGAAACTTTTGAGCTTAAAAATCTTGTCAAGAATTAATTAGAAATACATATCAGTAGTTTAGAATGCAACATGTCAGTAAAAATGAACGTCATCAAAGAAATAAGAGCCAAACATGATTATGGCAGGCCCTGTGCTGAGGCATTTCCACACACTATTTAATTCCATCGGAGAGTCAAGGTCTATTCCGGACTTTGCAGATCTGGATGAGGAGGTGAAGCAAGATGGTAGAAAAGCTCTGGATGATTCAATGTTATTTCTAGAATGAAAGGAACAAAAGGATACAACTGAAATGATCAAATATTTCAACTAAATTTTACTTCAGGCAAATATAGATAGGAATAAGCATAAGATGAGAAAAAGAAACGACAAGGCCAAAAAGTTAAAAATAACTCTGACTTTAATTTTTTTGCGTTTATTTTTTGAGGGGGAGGGCAGCTGTACAGATTGTAAAATCTTAGTTCCCTAACCAGGGATCAAACCTGTGTCTTCAGCAGTGAAAGCAGCAAGTTCTAACCACTGGATCACAGGTGGTTGTTGTTCAGTTATCAAGTCATGGCTGACTCTTTGAAACCCCATGGACTGCAGCACGCCAGCCTTCCCTGTCTTTCACTATCTCCCAGCGTTGCTCCAACTCATGTCCATTGAGTCAGTGATGCCATCCAATCATCTCATCCTCTGTTGCCCCCTTCTCCTCCTGCCCTCAATCTTTCCCAGCATTAGAGGCTCTTCACATCAGGTGACCAAAGTATTTTAGTTTCAGCTTCAGCTTCAGTCCTTCCAATGAATATCCAGGACTGACTTTGTTTAGGATTGACTGGTTTTATCTTTTTGCAGTCTAAGAGTCTCTCAAGAGTCTTCTCCAACACCACAATTGAAAAGCATCAATTCTTCAGCACTCAGCCTTCTTTATGGTCCAACTCTCATATCCATACATGACTATTGGAAAAAGGGAGTATAGTGCCCTCATTCCTGGGCGGCCTGGTGGTTCTGTGGTGTAGAATTAATATACAAAAGATGTGGTGAGCCTTTGTTATCACTGACCCTACAGATAAGGCACCGTAGTAGCTTTCTATTGTGAATAACAACTTGCCACATGTTTAGCATCTTGAAACACCCATCCCTTATCTCCCAGTTTCTCTGGGTCAGGAGTCCAGGCACCACTTGACTGGGTCCGAACCTGCAGTTGAGGGGTTGGCCACACTGCTCTTCTTACCAGGAGCTCAGGGGCTCTTTCAGGATCATTCAGGTGCTGGCAGAATTCAGTCCCTTGTGGCTGTACCCTTGAGGCTGGCAGCCCAGGGGCAGCCCCTCTCCAGAGCAGTTCACAGCAAGGCCATTTGCTTTCTTCCCTGAAGCCAGCAGGAGAGCATCGCTCTGACAGTTCACCTTCTAAAGGCTCCTCCCACCCTGTTAGGTCCACCTAGGACGACACCACTTTTGATGAACTCAGTCAGCTCATAAGTAACTAAATCATGATGCTGACACTTCATGACAGTCACAGGCTCTGCTCACACTCAAGGGGAGGGGGCCCTAAAAGGCAGATACAACACAGAGGATGTGCGTGTGTGCTCAGTTGCTCGGTCGTGTCCGACTCTTTGCGATGCCCTGGCCTGTAGCCCGCCAGGCTCCTCTGTCCATGGGAGTCTCCAGGCAAGAATAGTGTAGTGGGTTGCCATTTCATTCTCCAGGGGCTTTCCTGACCCAGAGATTGGTTCGAAGCTGCATCTGCTGCATACGCAGGAGGATTCTTTACTACTGAGCCACCAGGGAAGCACCAGATAACAATTTAGAGACAGGCAAAAAAGTTAACCTTAAAGATAAATATGAGGAAACCACACAGCATTCAGTAAAAGGGGATAATAAATGAAAATTATAAGATGTTGAGAGACATAGACAATAGAATGAGGAAAGCAATATACATCAGAACATACATGTTAAGAAAGAAAAAATAGGATGAAGGAGGAGTAATACAGGTCAGAAGGTGATGGACTAATACTATGACATTTAGGTGGGAAAATTGCAGTTCAACAGCAATCTTCACTGGATTAAAACAACAGAATTGACTTAGGAATTTGAGGCTTTCTTATTGACGTCAAAAATTAGATATTCCACGACACACGTGTCTATTTTTTTTTCTTTAAAATTTTATTTATTTATTTCCTTACTTTTTGCTGTGCTGGGTGTTTGTTGCTGCAAGTGGATTTTCTCTAGTTAGAGCGAGTGGGGGCCACTCTCCGGTTGCACTGCTCCGGAGGCTTCTGTCCTGGTGCACAGCCTTAGTCGCCCCACAGCATGTGGGATATTTCCGGACCCCAGTGATTGAACCACGTCCTCTGCATTGCAAGGTGGATTCTTAACCACTGGACCATCAAGGAAGCCTTTTCTTTTCAATAAAAAAAAAAAAAGAGGCTTTGCAGTCGGCTCTAGGTAACTATGTCTATCATTAAGGACAGTGGTCACGGCTACTTGGGGTCAGCCGTGGGGAGAGGGGTGGCAATGTGGTAGAGAAACAAGTGCTTAAACCAAGGAGTTCTGCTCCTTTGGATGGTTTATTTAGCATGTTGGATGGGAACTGAGAGTTTTCTAGAAGACAACAGCAAGTTTCGGCATCAGACAGACCTAAGTAGAAAGCCTGGTTCACCCACTGACCTGCTCCTGGGTCTCCTGCGCTAAGTATTTGCTGAGAGCGTTGCTTCCTTTCGGTTTCCTGGTCTGAAATCCGGGTGGTGCACCTGGCTCAGATGGTCGTGGGGAGGATCCTTGAGGCTCGAGGTACCTGCTTAGCCTCCTGCTCAGCTCGGAGGAAGCACACAGTCAGAAACAGCTGTGCTTTCCGTGTTTCTAGGGTCCCTTGCAGTTCTAACGTTCTCAGAACTCATGATTTGATTTCACTAAGTATAAAACAATTTGTAGGAGATGTAGGAGCTAGTATTTTATATTGCGGTTTCATGGGTTTTTATTTGAGAAATGTATTGCTGTAAAACTCATATGTTAGACATGAAATGGACCGTTGGGGGGTTTTTCTTGGGAGCGTTTGCTTTATTACAGTGGATGCAGAGGCTGCCCCCTTGTGGCAAAGAGTGAGGACTACAGGCTGTAACCCATTCCTAGGCCTTAAACGTTTGCAGCTGAGCTGACTTCCTGCCTACAAGGGCGAGTGGTGGAAGGTGTGCGGAGGATACATTTCAGCATGTTGATACATTAGAACGTCTGATCCAGGGAATCGCTGATGTTTCTCAGTCGGGGAAGTTTCATCCCAACTGTATTTTAAAAGTGGTCTATGAATAATGTAAGAACACGGATGCTACAAGGTGAGCTTTCAATCAAGACAAGCTCTCTCCCACCTTCTCTTTCTGAAGCTTTAAGGAAAATGGTTTGATAGATAAACTTTCATGCCTTATTTTTCTAGTTAAAATAGCCCTGTGAAACAGCAATATGTCCGCCTAGTAATTTAATTTTTTTTAGTTTTATCTCATGACAAAGTCATGCTTCCCTGATGGCTCAGTAGTAAAGAATCTACCTGCCAATGCAGGAGACACAGGTTCTATCCCTGGCTGGGAAGATTCCCTGGGGAAGGAAATGACAACCCACTCCAGTATTCTTGCCTGGAGAATCCCATGGACAGAGAAACCTCATGGGCTGTGGTCCATGGGGTTGCAAAGAGTTGGACACGACTGAAGTGACTTAGCACCCACACAACCACATTTCAGTATGTTGGTGTGTTTTCTTTCAGTACCTTTTCTATTGGGCTTCCCTGGTGGCTCAGAGGTTAAAGCGTCTGCCTCTAATACGGGAGACCTAGGTTTGATCCCTGGGTCAGGAAGATCCTCCTGGAAAAGGAAATGGCAACCCATTCCAGTATTCTTGCGTGGAGAATACCATGGACGGAGGAGCCTGGTGGGCTACAGTCCATGGGGTCGCAAAGAGTCGGACACGACTGAGCAACTTAACTAACCTTTTCTATTATCTATCTATTCAACATATATTTGAAGTGATTGTAATCATACATTTCACCCAATTCTGCCTTCTTTATTCTTGGAATTCTGTCTTGTGAGTGAGAGGCTATATTACTAACCATTCTTCAAAAATACATTAATGTTATTGCTTAATATTCCACTGTGAATTCTATTTAATCACAACTGATTTTTCCTTTTTACTATTTAATATTTAGATTATTTTAATGTTGCTTTTTTTTTTCCATTGTAAGTAATGCTCTCTGAGTCATCTTGGCCTTTGTTACATCTCTCATTTCCTAGTGTTTTTCTGGAAATGGAATACTGGATCAGAGGCTAGAATTGTTTTAAGATTCTTCACCTGCTTGATAAGCCAGAAGGTTTGCCAATTTCTACTTGTATTAAATGAGTTTTTGTTTACATCACTACTAATACTATTTTTCTTTTAAAAATATTTTCTATTTTGTCCTCCAACTTGGAACAATTATATTAGGTAGGATCTTGCCTAACATTTGGTTTAGAGAAAGTATAAAAGTCCCTGTTTTCTAACACTCTGAATCTGAAGTATCCAAGAGAAAACAATGCTTGTTCATCTTTGCTTTTTAATAAAAAATAACATGGAATACTGACACCAAAAGAGATGTTTCATATTGAGGTCAATGTATTTGTTATATTAAAAAAAAAACTTGATTTAGTCTGCTTAGATAAATTTTACCTAGTGTATCACTGAGTTGCAATGGTAGTTTCTATAAAATGACAAATGTTTATGAAGAACAATGCTAAAGTCACTGAAAAACATTTTTATTGGAGTATAGTTCTGGGAAAGGAGTAGGTCAAGGCTGTATAATATCGCCCTGCTTATTTAGCATATATGCAGAGTACATCATTTGAAATGTCAGGCTGGATGAAGCACAAGCTGGAATCAAGACTGCCAGGAGAAATGTCAATAACCTCAAATATGCAGGTGACACAACCCTTATAGCAGAAAGTGAAGAACAAAAGAGCCTCTTGGTGAACATGAAAGAGGAGAGTGAAAAGTTGGCTTAAAACCCAACATTCAGAAAACTAAGATCATGGCATACAGTCCCATCACGTCATGTCAAATAGATGGGGAAACAATGGAAACTTTATTTGGGGGGTGCTCCAAAATCACTGCAGATGGTGACTGCAGCCATGAAATTAAAAGATGCTTACTCCTTGGAAGAAAAGCTATGGCCAACCTAGACAACATATTAAGAAGCAGAGACATTGCCGACAAAGGTCCATCTAGTCACAGCTATGGTTTTTCCAGTGGTCATGTATGGATGTGAGAGTTTAACTATAAAGAAAGCTGAGCACCAAAGAATTGATGCTTTTGAACTGTGGTATTGGAGAAGACTCTTGAGAGTCCCTTGGACTGCAAGGAGATCCAACCAGTCCATCCTAAAGGAAATCAGTCCTGAATATTCATTGGAANTTATTTAGCATATATGCAGAGTACATCATTTGAAATGTCAGGCTGGATGAAGCACAAGCTGGAATCAAGACTGCCAGGAGAAATGTCAATAACCTCAAATATGCAGGTGACACAACCCTTATAGCAGAAAGTGAAGAACAAAAGAGCCTCTTGGTGAACATGAAAGAGGAGAGTGAAAAGTTGGCTTAAAACCCAACATTCAGAAAACTAAGATCATGGCATACAGTCCCATCACGTCATGTCAAATAGATGGGGAAACAATGGAAACTTTATTTGGGGGGTGCTCCAAAATCACTGCAGATGGTGACTGCAGCCATGAAATTAAAAGATGCTTACTCCTTGGAAGAAAAGCTATGGCCAACCTAGACAACATATTAAGAAGCAGAGACATTGCCGACAAAGGTCCATCTAGTCACAGCTATGGTTTTTCCAGTGGTCATGTATGGATGTGAGAGTTTAACTATAAAGAAAGCTGAGCACCAAAGAATTGATGCTTTTGAACTGTGGTATTGGAGAAGACTCTTGAGAGTCCCTTGGACTGCAAGGAGATCCAACCAGTCCATCCTAAAGGAAATCAGTCCTGAATATTCATTGGAAGGACTGATGCTGAAGCTGAAATTCCAATATTTGGCCACCTGATGCGAAGAACTGACTCACTGGAAAAGACACTGATTCTGGAAAAGATTGAAGGCAGGAGGAGAAGGGGACGACACAAGACGAGCTGGTTGGATGGTATCACTGACTCAATGGACATGAATTTGAGCAAGCTCTTAGAGCTGGTGATGGACAAGGAAGGCTGGCATGCTGCAGTTCATAAGGTCACAAAGAGTCAGACATGACTGAGTGACTGAACTGATAGTTGATTCAGGTATGTGACAAAGTGATTCAGCTATATATATATTCTTTTTCAGAATATAGGTTATTAACAAGATATTGAATATAGTTCCCTGTGCTAGGCAGGAGGATCTCATCACTGAAATTTGATACTTAAAAAAATATATTTCTGTTGTTTAATTGATTAAGCTGACTTATCAAGTTGAAATGAAGTGTTTCTGATGGTTATAATGGTTTCTGATGGTTTTCTACTTATGTCAAGCTTTTGGTGTACATTATTTCTGCATCAAAAGCATCCAACAACCCCTCCCAGTTACACCACTCCACCTCATATTCCAAACCTAACTTCTAAAAGGTCTAAAAGATCCACAGAAAAGGATGTTTGCAGATGTTTGGACAGTGAGGCACATGATTTTTTTCAGGTTTGTAAAAAATTTTATCTGTACATCCAGTATGCGAAACCATTAGAATACTATAACCAAAAGATATATCTTTTTTTTCTGATTTGTTCCGTTCAAAAAAATATCTTCAGGATGTTGTTTAAAATGGGCAGGTCTTCAGGGGAAACAGCAGAGGGCGCACCAGCGGTTTACCAGGACGCCAGAGACCAACGTCAATATTGCTCTTCCTCATAGGCTCTAAGCTTTACAGGGAAGAGGCTGCTCCCCACCAAACTCCATTCCACACTAGAAATAAGGGCGAAAACCAGCACACAAGCCCAGATTTATGATGGAGCTATGTGCTTTGCTCAGGAAGTCTTAGAGTTTTGTTCTCCTCAGCTTCATAATAACTTCATAATAATATACTAAAGTGTTAGGGGCGATCAATTCAGTTCTTTGGATATTCTTTCTCAGCAAGTAATAAATAATGGAGTTTAATATAGAAAATTATATCATTTTCAGCTGGTTAATAATATCAATAATTCTAATTTACTTTAAAAGAATCCATAACCCATAATGTAAGAAAAACATGAGATAATTATCCTAAAAGAGACTAGGCTTTCTTTGAATCTAATTACAATGAACATGCATAATTTTAAATACCAGAAAACAGCAAAGCAATTTTAATCAATATTTTCAAATCCTCCATATCCAGGCTTCTAGGTTCCACCTTCTTCACCCTGTACACCATGACCACCACCAACAGAAAACGTACAAGCAATTAAACAAAGAAAATATTTGCTAGGATTATGAACAAATGGCAAGCTAAGCTCATTTTATTTATTTATTTTTGGCTTCACCACATGGCTTGTGGGATCTTAGTTCCTCCACCAGGGACCAAACACAGACCCTCCGCAGTGAAAGTGCAGAGTCCTAACCACTGGACCACCAGGGAATTCCCTAAGCTCATTTTTCTTTTCTCCTTTTCTCTCTGCTCTGGCACATTGGCAAATAAAGCCCCAGGCACTGAAATGGCAAGATGCTTCCAATAGAAAAGGAAAGAGACAGCGCAAATGACCCAAATAATCCACAAGCCCAGACAGCAGCCTGGGGATAGGAGAGAGCTGTCTGGGGTGAAATGGAAAAGGGTAAATAATAACTCTGTATTTGCAAATAAACTGTCTGTCTTCAAAACCTTTTTGAAACTGTGTGACACTGTGCTGATGACTCACTTGCGGAAAGAGTTCTTTTAAGATGCACTGACCCGTTATTCTTTATTTTTTAAATTTAATTTGTCTTTTATATTGGAGTGTAGTTTATTCATTGCAGGAGATGCAAGAGATGAGAGTTCAATCCCTGAGTCAGGAAGATCCCCTGGAGTAGGATTCTAGTATTCTTAACGGGAAAATTCCATGGACAGAGCAGCCAGGTGGGCTACAGTCCATGGGGTTGCAAAGAGTTGGACACGACTGAGCACTCACACACATATGTACGTACGTATAGTTGATTTACAGTGTTGTTTTAGTTTCAGGTGTACAGCCAAGTATATCCATTCTTTTTCAGATTCTTTTTCCTATGGGAAAAGAATGTAACTTATTACAGAGTTTTGAGTAGAGTTCCCTGTGCCACACAGTAGGTCCTTGTTGATTACTTTACATATAGTAGTGTGAAGAGACACATTGTAACTTAACACTGAAACCTCACTGAATACTATGTGTGAGTTGTTATATTATTACATACAAATGTACATGTGAAATATATATAGAGAGATAGAACCTTTTTAAAATAAAGTTAATGTAAGTTCTGTGCTTTTCAGAATATTCCTCAGAAAGGCTTTTTGTTGTCAGAATATGTCACCTGTGATACATACCCTTCAGGCTAATTAGTGACATATGTTCACATTCATGTCTCAAGTCTATCTCTTTCACTCATTAATTCATTCAATAAACATTTATGAAGCACTTACTATGCCCTGGGGCCTTCCCAGGTGTCACAAGTTGTAAAGAATCTGCCTGCCAATGCAGGAGATGCAAGAGATCAAGAGACGTGGGTTTAGTCCCTGAGTCTGGAAGATCTCCTGTAGTAGGAAGTGACAACCACTCCAGTATTCTTGCCTTGTGAATTCCATGGACACAGGAGCCTGGAGGGCTACAGTCTGTGGGCCTCAAACAGTCAAACATGACTGAGTGACTGAGCTCACCATGCCCCATGTACTGTGCTTGTCAAATGGCAATTAGGAAGTAAAGCAGAACCTTGCTTTTAAGAAATTCAATATCTTGTGTAGGGAGAATGACATTAAAATAAATAGGTCTCTGAGCAGTCTTTCCTTTCTTACCCAACTGATTCTAGAAAAATTTCACCTAAATCATTCACTAGTTTAGACCCCATGAAGATATAGCAGTCTTCATCAATCCATCTATTTTTGTTGTTGTTGTTGTTGTTAAACGTAGAATGCTGGGTTGCTTTTTAAAACCTTGATATGTCTACTCAGAATTTACCCCAAAGCAGAATGTCTCATTTTTAATTAGGTGTAAAATGAGCATGACTGAGTCAGTTCTTTCTTCAAAGATCTGCTGGCTAGCTGGAATGTAATAGGTCTCCTTATAGCACAAAAACAACAGCAACAAGACCAGCCTATGGCTATCCAAGTTGGTTAATTTGATTTGGGGAGAGAAATTGTGAATAAATATTAAAGCCCAGAAGAAGCATAGTGGTTTCTGTATCATTCGTCACTGTGTGCCAGTCATAGCTTTTAATTATAGTATTTGGACTGTAATAAAGCAGTAAATTCAGGACAGCCTGGATTTTGGCTTCAGAAACCTGGCATAATGAGTGCAACTTGTAAATATTCACCATGATATTTTCCTCCATTTTTCTATGGCAGCTGAATTATTCTTCAACAAATCAATCCGTCTCTCACATTTGCACATATTGAGCTAAAGTAGAGGAAACAGAAAAGCCAGCAGCCAGCAGCCCTCCCTTTAGAACCTGTGTGCGCCCGCTTCCCATCACGGAGATGCTGACCTTCCACAAGAAGGACCAGCACCTCGCAGATTCATCTGCTCAGAACAGAGGGAAGAGAGGACCGTCACATATTCTGCCCCCGGCTTCTAATCCTGCCAGATTGCTGTGGTCTTTACCCATATGTCACATGTAATTAGAAAACAGTTCTTTCCATTTGCCCGACAAGCTGTAGATTCTGGGCAGCCCTCCGAGGCCACCTCCAGACAGCACTGAGCGTCCACAGTGTGTTTCCCCAACACTGATGAAGAGTGTAGACTTTGGCTCTGTCAACAGTAGGCTCAGATGCAGTGCCTCCACGGTGGGGTCTTGAGCGGGTGACCTCTCTGGGCTGTGGTCCTCTCCTCTGTGAGCGGGAGGCGGCTACACAGGCAGTCAGCATCATGCAGGAGGGTATAGGCTCTGTACTAGTCCGCGATCAAAGCCTGCCCCTCCGTTTCCTGACCCTAGGACCACAGACAATTACTCTCTCTGCCCATGTCTTTCATCCTTAAAATGAAAATACTCATACTGCCTCCACTGAGAGTTCTTGTGGCAATAAAATGGGTTAATAAAGAACTTTCATTGTAACTCTTTTCTGTAAAGATTAGGGCAGTGTCCACTGGCGCAATGCGGAAATCTGGGTTCAATCCTTGGGTTGGGAAGATCCCTTGGAGGAGGGCTTGACAAACCACTCCAGTATTCCTGCCTGGAGAAACCCCATGGACAGAGGAACCTGGTGGGCTACAGTCCATGGGGTGTCGAAAACAGTTTGACACAACTGAGTGACTAAGCACTCTCGCACAGAAAACACTTAAAGATGGCGGCAATTATTTTCTTGTGGTACCTTTAAATGATGCTTTACATGGGACACGACTTGGCAACTGAACAACAAGAGCAATGTGAACTACTTTATTCTGCCCTAGCAGAGACTTCCTGTCTCCTGTTGTTGTTGTTCAGTTGCTAAGTTGTGTTAGACTCCTTGCGACCCCCTGAACTGCAACACGCCAGGCTTCCCTGTCCTTCCCCATCTCCTGGAGCTTGCTCAGATTCATGTCATTGAATTGGTGATGATATCTAACCCTCTCATCCTCTGCCACCCTCTTCTCCTTTTGCCTTCAATCTTTCCCAGCATCAGGTCTTTTCCAAAGAGTCTGCTCTTCACATCAGGTGGCCAAAGTATTGGAGCTTCAGGTTCAACATCAGTCCTTCCAATAAGTATTCAGGGTTGATTTCCTTTAGGATTGATTGGTTTTCCTTTGCAGTCCAAGGGACTCTCAGGAGTCTTCTCCAGCACCATAATTCATAAGCATCAATTCTTTGGCATTCAGCCTTCTTTAAGGTCCACCTCTCACATCTGTATATGACTACTGGAAAAACCATAGCTTTGACTATACAGACCTTTGTTGGCAAAGTGATGTTTCCTGATGATTGGGTAAATGTGTAGTTGTATACCAATCATAATCTTGGAGGTGACTATGAACAATCATTTAAGCCAAGCACAAGTGTTCAACATTGGGTTTTTTTGTTTTATTCCCCTTTCATTGGTCCATATTTTAACACAGCCAGCAATAACATTCCTAAATGTTTCTGTGACTCCTACGTGTGACTGAAGCCCTTCGGGAGCATAAGACATGCAGTCAGGGCAGCAAAGCACCTGTGAGACACAGTCAGCTCTTCTTGTGTTGAAGGATGAAGTTGACTGTAAATGTGCTGTGTGTTTTTGCATGTTTTGTGTTAATAAATTACGATAGATACGTTGTCTTCTGAACTTTTTGCTCAGATTGGAGAGGAAATGTAAATGTTTACCAAATAGGGACTTTGGTTATTTATACAGTGCTCTGAAAGTTTCCTATATAGGGCCAAGGAAAGCAGTGTGCTCTTTTTCTATAAACTGGAAGAAAATTTGGAGAGAAAGAAAATGTACAGGATTCTCTTATATGATTTTCTTATTTTTAAAGATATACCATATTACATGTCTAATGGGATATCCAGGAGTAAGTTTCTAGTTTATTCCCTTTGTTACTATAGAAGACTTACACTAAGGATATTCAATAACCCAAAATGGAATCCTACCTTGTTACTATATAATATGTCTTCAAATTTAGCAAGACATATTTTGTCCAGGCCAACAAAGAAACTTTTCCCAAATTTATTGGGCAGTATATTCTTTGTTGTCCTCTATATTTTACAGATAAACCAGGTGAAAACTGATTTTGGATGGGAAAGAAGGGTTCTCCAAGGGGCAAAAATTGTTGTTACATCGCTGTAATAACTTCAAGAATATTATCCTTAAATATAATTTGCTTATGTCTTCCTTATGTATGGTATCTTTGAATGTAGAAGAATACATTCTATTTCCTTTTGTTCTGCTCTCAGAAAAAAATTCCTAGGAAATTATCAGTGTTATCTGCATAATAGTCATTGATTTTTCTGATATCAGTCATTTGCTATGGTTATTTTACTTCCAGATCCTTTACTTAACAAGAGATAGTTTCTGAGAGTCAAGGGTCTCTCCATTTCATTCCCTGTATTAGCCTTTGGTTTGGTTTAGTCACTAAGTCATGTCCGACTCTTCCGACCCCATGGACTGTAGCTCACCAGGCTCCTCTGTCCATGGGATTTTCCAGGCAAGAATACTGGTGTGTGTTGACATTCCCTTCTCCAGGGGATCTTCCCGACCCAGGGATCGAATCCAGGTCTCCTGCACTGCAGGCAGACTCTTTACCGACTGAGCTAGGAGGGAATTAGCCTTTAAGTTCAGTTCAGTTCAGTCACTCATTTCTGTCCGACTCTTTGCAACCCCATGAATAGCAGCATGTCAGGCCTCCCTGTCCATCACCAACTCCCAGAGTTCACTCAAACTCACATCCATCGAGTCGGTGATGCTATTCAGCCATCTCATCCTCTGTTGTCCTCTTCTCCTACTGTCCCCAATCCCTTCCAGCATCAGAATCTTTTCCAATGAGTCAACTCTTCACATGAGGTGGCCAAAGTATTGGAGTTTCAGCTTTAGCATCATTCCTTCCAAAGAACACCCAGGACTGATCTCCTTTAGAATGGACGGGTTGGATCTCCTTGCAGTCCAAGGGACTCCCAAGAGTCTTCTCCAACACCACAGTTCAAAAACATCAATTCTTNTTCTGTCAATACCAAGATACAAGCATGTAATCACTTTTTAATGCTTAAATAATTTTATATTTTAAAATACTACAAAACAGAATGATTATTGGTGTGTGAGGAAATCTAAAAATTCTTTTACAACCCCCATCGCCTTCCCAGGGCAAAATGCAAGATAGCCTTAAGGTTTTCTTTGGCCTTCCTACCTTCTTAATGGTACTTTTCTTTCAGTCTCAGATTCTTGACTCTTACTTTCAGCTGCTTCTCCAAGACCAATTTGGCTTCAGCTGAATATCAGCTTATTGAGTAAGCTGATATTTTTTTTCAGTCCCCAATATAAATGTTTTTTCTTCTGGTTTTATGAGATGTAATTGACATCCACTGTGCAAGTTACAGTGCGCAACTGTGGCCAGCGCCTCCTCTTTCTGCACTGAGTCACCTCTCTTTGGGGTCAGCCTGGTTCTTTGCTGCTGGGTCTCTCTTTGGCTAGCAGTGTCTATAAGGGAGCCCATATTGGAAAATGGAGCTAGGTTAAATGACTTGTTAGGAGTCATCTCATCCACTAGCTCCCCTTTGAATTTTTTGGCTGATCTTCTAGATTCTGAGAGTGAAATAGTTAAGGAAAGTGCCTACAAGGCTAGAAACTAAATGACATCAGCCTATCTGTACTCATTTTTACTGTACAGAATTTCACAAATAAGAATGACTCATCTAGGGCAGGCAAGTCTATAAGTACCTACTTTCTCTGTTACTGACTGCTGGAAGCCCCAAGCTGGGGAGACATCTGAGAATAGTTCTAAATAATCTCAATGGAAAAACCAACAGAAATAAATGCAAGGCGTTTCATATACTAACCAAGTAAACTCAAAACAGTAGAGATTCCCTTCTGAGGGCCTTTGAGGCAATCGCTCAGGAAAATACAAAGATACTATTCTAAAATCTGTTTATGGACATATCACCAAAATTTTATATTAGCTTTAGATTTGGGCATTTTATTGGGTTTTAATTTTTTGTGTTGTTAATCACTTTTATTTTAAAAATTATTTATTTATTTATGGCTGGACTGGATCTTCCTTGTTGCGTGCGGGCTTTTCTCTAGTTGCTTTGCTCAGGCTTCTCATTGCAATGTCTTCTCTTATTGTGAAGCACGGGCTCTAGTTTCCCGGACCAGAGATTCTGCATAGGCAGAAGGATTCTTATCCACTGGACCACCAGGGAAGTCCCCACTTTATTTTTTTTAATTTCTATTGATTTTTTGTTGGAGTATAATTTCTCTACACTGTTGCATTACTTTCTACTGTACAACAATGTGAATCAGCATTCAGTTCAGTCACTCAGTCGTGTCCAACTCTTTGTGACCCCATGGACTGCAGTATGCTAGACCTCCCTGTCCATTACCAACTCCCGGAGTTTACTCAAACTCAAGTCCATTGAGTCGGTGATGCCATCCAACCATCTCATCCTCTGCTGTCCCCTTCTCTGCCTACTCTCAATCTTTCCCAGCATCAGGGTCTTTTCAAATGAGTCAGTTCTTCACACAGGTGGCCAGAGTATGAGTTTCAGCTTCAGCACCAGTCCTTCCAATGAATACTCAGGACTGATTTCCTTTAGGATGGACTGGTTGGATCTTCCAAGGGACTCTCAAAAGTCTTCTCCAACACCACAGTTCAAAAGCATCAATTCTTTGGTGCTCAACTTTCTGTAGAGTCCAACTCTCACATCCATACATGACTACTGGAAAAACCATAGCTTTGACTAGATGGACATTTGTTGGGAAAGTAATGTCTCTGCTTTTGAATATGCTGTCTAGGTTGGTTATAGCTTTTCTTCCAAGGAGTAAGCATCTTTTAATTTCATGGCTGCAGTCACCATCTGCTATGATTTTGGAGCCCCAAAAGGTAAAGTCTGTCACAGTTTCCATCATTTCTCCATTTATTTGCCATGAAGTGATGGGACCAGATGCCATGATCTTTTCTGAATGCCGACTTTTAAGCCAACTTTTTCACTCTCCTCTTTCACTTTCATCAAGAGGCTCTTTAGTTCTTCTTCGCTTTCTGCCATAAGGGTGGTGTCATCTGTATATCTGAGGTTATTGATATTTCTCCTGGCAATCTTGATTCCAGCTTGTGCTTCATCCAGTCCAGGATTTTTCATGATCTACTCTGCATAGAAGTTAAATAAGTAGGATGACAATATACAACTTCGACATATTCCTTTTCCTATTTAGAACCAGTCTGGTGTTCCATGTCCAGTTCCATCTGTTGTTCCTGACCTGCATACAGGTTTCTCAATCAGCAGATCAGGTTGTCTGGTATTTCCTTCTCTTTCAGAATTTTCCACAGTTTATTGTGATCCACACAGTCAAAGGCTCTGGCATAGTCAATAAAGCAGAAATAGATGTTTTTCTGTAACTCTCTTGCTTTCAGTGATCCAGTGGAGGTTGGCAATTTGATCTCTGGTTCCTCTGCCTTTTCTAAAACCAGCTTGAACATCTGGAAGTTCATGGTTCATGTATTGCTGAAGCCTGGCTGTAAGAATTTTGAGCATTACTTTACTAGCGTGTGAGATGAGTGCAATTGTGCAATAGTTTGAGCATTCTTTGACATTGCCTTTCTTAGGGATTGGAATGAAAATTGACCTTTTCTAGTCCTCTGGCCACTGCTGAGTTTTCCAAATTTGCTGGCATACTGAGTGCAGCATTTTCACAGAGTCATCTTTTAGGATTTGAAATAGCTCAACTGGAATTCCATCACCTCCACTAGCTTTGCTTGTAGTGATGCTTCCTAAGGCCCACTTGACTTTGCTTTCCAGGATGTCTGGCTCTAAGTGAGTGATCATACCACTATGATTATCTGGGTCATGAAGATTTTTTTTGTATAGTTCTTCTGTGTATTCTTGCCACCTCTTCTTAATATCTTCTGCTTCTGTTAGGTCCATACCATTTCTGTCCTTTATTGAGCCCATCTTTGCATGAAAATTTCCCCTGGGATGTCTAATTTTCTTGAAGAGATCTCTAGTATCTCCCATTCTATTTTTTTCCTCTATTTCTCTGCATGGATCACTGAGGAAGGCTTTCTTAACTCTCTTTGCTATTCTTTGGAACTCTGCATTCAGATAGGTATGTCTTTCCTTTTCTCCTTTGCCTTTCACTTCTTTTCTTTTCACAGCTCTTTGTAAGGCCTCCTCAGACAACCATTTTGCCTTTTTGCATTTCTTTTTCTTGGGGATGGTCTTGATCCCTATCTCCTCTACAATGTCACGAGTCTCTGTCCATAATTCTTCAGGCACTCAGTCTATCAGATCTAATCCCTTGAATCTATTTGTCACTTCCACTGTATAATCATAAGGATTTGATTTCAGTCATACCTGGTCTAGTGGTTTTCTGTTCTTTCTTCAGTTAAATCTAAATTAGCAATATATGTATACGTATATCCCCTCCCTTTTGAGCCTCCCTCTCACCCTCTCACCCACGCCATCTTACCCCTCTAGGTCATCAAAGAGCACTGAGCTGAGCTGCCTGTGTTACACAGCAGCTTTCCAATAGTTACCTATTTTACGTACTGTACATTGTCTCACTGCTTTTGCCAATTCTGCAACTCAAAGCTGCCTTTGTGTATATTATGAAATATATGGGGCTTTTTAAAGAGTATTTTAAATCTATGGTCAGCTGCAAGCTACTTGTTATTTTCATTTAGTTATTTTACAAAGTTCCTTCCTTTAAATCACAGAAGCAAATAAGGAAAATGTAAAAATAAGCTGGTTAGCATAGTTCACTCACTTCTCTAGGTGGCAGGTACAATGTGACCCTTCCCCACTGCCCCTGGACTTGGGGGCCACACATGGGAGGGGCGAAGGCCACTTGGAATGTGACAGAAGCTTCCTGCTGGGGCTGCAGAGCTGTGATCCACCCCTAAAGGGCACCCTGGCTACTCGCTGCTGGCTAGATGTGGCCATTCTAGAATGGGGGCCTGGTGTTGCCAGACTAAGGAGCTAGAAATGTGAATTTTTATTGTAACCACACTATTTTCAGATATCAGCATCTAATTACAACTTGTAGACACACAAACAGGCCACAAAACACAGGGCCTAGTCACTATATAAGATTGGATGGGTGTTCAACATTTGTTATGTGGGCTCCATGCTGGACAGTCAGTGTCTCCCAGGAAGGACCCTGACAAGCAGCAGGCTGTCTCACTCTTGGAGGGTCACCTGAATCCACTATATTATAGAACAAAAGATTATGCCATACCTGCTTTCAAGATATTTCCTGGCTACTTCTCTCTCACCCCCTCCTCATCTGTCCACCAGAAACTACCCCCCACAACCCGGGGGTCTTGGTCATCACCCGCCTTGAGAGGGTCTCACTGCATCCAGGGTGGGGGATGAACTTGACCCGCCCACACTTTGTTCTCACTGCCTCTCTCCTCCACACAGTTGCCACCCAAGGCTACCATCACCCAGTTGTCCTGGAGGAGGGGAACAAACTAAAGAGATTTATAAAGATTTGTCCTCTTTATAAGCTACTTACATGAGTGTCCCCATAGTTCAAAAAATAATCACAACGAGAAAGTTAAACACTCTGTGGAATGGCCTTGCTGTCCCTTCTGTTCTGTTCTCAGGATATCCAAGTTATCAGGGCCTCCCACCCAGGGAAACCCATCCTTTCTTCCATAGGTTCCATCCCCCTTTCTCCTCCCACCAGCCTGCCAGTGGAGGTATGTCATGACCCAAGTGCACATTTCCTGAAGTCTGGATGGTGCTGACAGGTGCTATCTAGGGGTCAGTGTGGGTCTAGGTGGAGGTGCGTGAGTGCTCATTCATCCAGCTGCTTCTGACCCCAGGCTTCTCCAACAGGCTTCCGAGTCAGCACAAAGCTACAATGAGGCTTTGTGTGCAATTCAGGCTCCTTGGAGGAAGATGTGCTTTCATCCTACAGTGTCATTTACAAGGTAAGTATCAAAGCAAACAGCACACACACATGCACACACACACAGGAGGGACAAGCAGTTCTCAGGGGCGATGTGGTCTAATCCATGTTAAGGAAGAAAAACATTCTCCTCATTGGGATAAATCTGCCCAGCGGGCTCCCCACGGGGAGGGAGGGCTCCCACGCTCAGAGCTGCGCTGTGTCACCTTTGTTCTTCTGCCAGATCTGTTCCTTCCACGTCTACTGGGGGATAAAGAATGGGATTCATTAGAGGCCGCCTACCCATTAACTTCTTAATGCCCATTGCTTTGTTGGATAAAAACCCAGAAGAGCTTTTGAAATTATTTTATTTTCTTCCCCAACTGGGTCAAACTTTTGAGAAGGGTTTCCTGTTATCTTTGTACCTAGAGAAAGGCCATTTCTTAGTAACCCCCAGGGTTGAAGATAGGGTGGTGGGTGTTTTCTGGGCTGAGTTACTCTACAAAGCTGAATAGGAAGTCTCCATTAATAGGAAAAGAGTCAAGATTATGAGTGGGAAATTCTGACATTTTCATCTGCTTTCCTGCTTTGTTTTTCCTCACCAGTTTTTGGGTCTGAATTTTTCAGCATTAATAGGATAATAGTTTATGAGAAACTACTGGTATACATTTCACTTGGAATTGAGGGTGAAACGTATATCACACATAAGTGTATTTTGCAGCAATAATGAACATAATTTCTTTTCACAAATTATTTCCTTTGCAGTCACTGGGATTTCTGAATCATACTTTTGCTTTAAAATTTTATACACTTTGAGGTATTTCTATTAACTAAAGAACTGTTTTGTTTTCAATTTCAGAATTTTCTCTCTGGGGTAGGAGAATACTATATTTCTATTGACAAAGCAAGCATAGTGAACTAAATAGTATGATTCAGTGGTGTCACAATAATTCTTTGCTCTTATGCATTATTTACATTGGGGCTAGTACAGAGGAGAAATGTGTGTGCTTGGGGTCAGAAAGATGAGTATAAATCCCAGCTCCAACCTTATATGCTGGATGAACAATCACTGGAGGTTGGATTTCTCAGGATGCAATCTCTGAGACAAATATTAGCCTTCAGGTGTTTATTGTGGGGAACTCTGAGATGAACAGCTGTGGAAGAGACGAAGCAGAAATGAGCAACAGAGGAATCGAACATCGAGATATACCAGATAACTGAAGACAGCCTGCCAACAGCATTTCCAACAACTGGGACAAGTTCTCACATGAAGATCTAGGTGACGCATCTTTGTCTATCTCACTCGACTGCTCTGAGTGCTGATTTCCTGTAAGCATCTAAGCACCATGTGAAGACTAAATGTGGCGATGACTGTGATCTACATGACTTAGAACTTCTTACCTCATAGGGAACACTGACTCTTATTATTATTATTCCTCACAGAGTTGCAGTTGAGACAGATACTTTGAAAGTGCTTGTTGGTACACAAGTGAAACCCTTCTTTTAATGCTTCTACTTCAAAGAGTGTGTGTTCCTGGCACATATTAGAGAAGTTACAGATGCAAACAACTTCTTGAATACCTGGTATTTTGTTTGCTGGGAGGGAAACATTCCAAGATATAGTAGCTTCAGCAAAATCAGGAAGGCAGTGTCATATAAAGACACAAAAATACGGGAGAGTCTCATGGAATCTTTGGACAGGAATTTGGGTGGATATGAGGAGTGATTAGACAGGAAGACATGAGGGTTTCCTCTGCATCTTCATTTCTGCTATCCAGGGAGCAGCAGCATTACTGAAACAAACAGATGGTGCTTCATTCTCCTCTTTCGTGCTGCAGATCACCTCCTTTCATTTCTTTGATCTTCCAAGGAGGTAAGCAAGGAACTGTCAGCATTGGAGCCTTAGTCTGAGTGGTCTAGCTCCAATCAGGTGTCCGCCCCTGAACCCATTGACAGTGGGTGGGGTCACACTGCCATGTGGCATGTTTTGCTCCACACATTGCATGGTTATATGCAAGGTAACAAGAGAATGTCAAGAAAAAGCCAGGAAAGTTTTTTGTTCAAGTTGCTAAGTCGTGTCTAACTCTTTACGACCCCATGGACTGCAGCACGCCAGGCTCTTCTGTCTTCCAGTATCTCCTGGAGTTTGCTCAGATTCATGTCCATTGAGTCAGTGACGCTATCTAACCACCTTCTCCTCTGCTGCCCCCTTCTCCTGTTGCCTTCAGTGTTTCTTAGCATCAGTGTCTTTTCCAGTGAGTCGGCTCTTCACGTCAGGTGACCAAAATATTACAGTTTCAGCTTCAGCATTAGTCCTGGCATGCAGGTGCCAGGAGATAAAATAGTGGAGGCGATTGAACCTAGAAAACTGGGGAGAACTGCTTTTTCTTGGATGTTAACTTAGGAGAATAAAGACAATGTGGATCTCTGGGGAAACACAGATCAGAGGGTAATGGGGATTTTTATCTGCTGGCAGGGAGAAGTATCACTACATTTTTTCCTAAATAGATGAGGGGCAAAAGAAGAACACCAGGGACCCATTGCTCTGGGAAACTCTAATCTTTTCATATTACAGGAATTTTCCAGGCAGAAATTGACAGGGATTTACTCATATTTTTACTTTGCTTTTATGGTCCAAATGTTAGAGGGTTAAATAAATATATCCAACATCCTGTTCCTAATCCCCTTGACCTTGTACTCACTCATTCTTCACAGTGAAGAGATATGAATTTGGTAAGAATATTAGACCCTGAATGGCATCTTTTTGTTTAGAAGGGTTTGGGAACAGAATGTTCCAATGCTGAAAATGCTTCATCAATTATATGCGATTTTTAAGAAAATGAATACTAAATGATACACATTAAGCATGGTGCACATCTCTCCAAGATATTTTGCATACTCTTTCTGCCAGAATAATCAGCTCTGATGAGAACTGGCTCTTTCTGTTGTCATTTTCATTCTGAATAGTTTCTTATGGGAAGCATTCCAGTGCAACGACAATAAAAAGTGCTTCATAAGCTCTAAAATAGAATCGCTGTCTCAATTAATGTGATATCTCTGCCAGTTCCAAAAGACTCACCTGAATCGTTATGTTCACACAGGAGTTGCTGAGGCTAAGTGGAGCTGCTGTGTTTTCTGTATTTTCCAGGACTATATGACTATACTCTTCTCTCTGTTCCATTTTCAGATAGAATGCCACTGTAACAACCCTAATGTCCTTAAAATTGTCAAGATAAAAGAGAAGAATGAAAGAATTTTGAAAATGTGTTTCCCCACATTGAAAATCCAATTCATTAATCTGGGTAAACTTTCTCTTTCCCAATAAGCAGTATGACTCAGCTTAGGTAGGAGTCAAATACACTTGGGTCTGGATTCTGATTTATTCCTTGGTTCTGAACCCATCTGCCAATGCAGAAGATGTGAGAAATGCCAGTTTGATCCCTGGGTCGAGAAGATCCCCTGGAGAAGGAAATGGCAACTCAGTACAGTATTCTTGCCTGGAGAATCCCATGGACAGGGGGGAGGTCCATAAAGTTGCAAAGAGTGGGAGACAACTGAAGCGACCTAGCACACGTGCTCTGAACAAGTAGCTCTTATTCTTGGATCAGTAAATACTAGTACATCCTCAACAGTCTCAGCATATTCATCTTCTGAAAACCTTCCTATAAACGTTTTGCCTGCAAACCAGCTCTTTTCTGATAATCTTTTTTTTCTAAAAGCATTCTAAAAAAGAAAAAGATGGTTCTCTTTTCTCCTTTCCCAGTAGAAAGGAGACATAGAAAAGCAGGCGAGGTAGATAATTAAACATCCCCACACGTATATCTTACATACTTTATTTTGATTTTATGTAGAGAAAGGACATTTACTTATAATTTTTGAATGAATTGCCAAGGCCATTACTTAGCGTATGTCCCTGGAGGTCCTAGTTCTTCATGGGCTTCTTTGTAGAGGCTTAGATTTATCTATTATGCAGTTGGAATCTATGACTTTCAGTTTCAATGTACTTCCTTCAGTATTTTTTTTCAATTCAATTCATTTAAGTCGCTCATTCGTGTCCAACTCTTTGCGACCTTATGGACTGCAGCATGCCAGGCTTCCCTATCCATCACCAGCTCCCGCAGCTTGCTCAAAGTCATGTCCATTGAGTGGGTGATGCTATCCAACCATCTCATCCTCTGTTGTCCCCTTTTCCTCCTGGCTTCAATCTTTCCCAGAATCAGGGTCTTTTCCAGTGAGTCAGTTCTTCTCATCAGGGGTCCAAAGTACTGGAGCTTCAGCTTCAGCATCAGTCCTTCCAATGAATATTCAAGACTGAGTTCCTTTAGAATTGATAATGTTTTTGCTTAAAAAAAAAAAATACATGTAAACACTTTGATCATTGTAATTTCTTTTCCTTTCAAAGAACAGTAGATAACCTTGATGTTTTAAAATATAGAGGATTCTCTGCTCCATTTATATCAACACATATCTTACATGCAGTTCACACTGCTTCTTGAATCATGGTTTCAATTTGTTTCCCATTTTTGTGTCCTGAATATGTGCATCCACATAACTGTGTCTCTATTTAGACACAGCTGTCTATGGCTCCGGGACTGGCAGTGTCTGCAATGTTTCACTTCAAGAATTGACCAGCTGAACTTGGGAGAGTCTCAAGAGTCTCCTCTAGACCACATCTCTCATGACTCTTGTCTCTTCTTTAAAAAATGACCACTAGAAAATAACTGAAATTTACCTAGATGACGGTGATAATAATATCCTCCAATTTGATTGCATGGAGGCAAAGTTTTACATTAATGGAATGAAGTTCCAAAACAGGACTTGCAGATGTTAGAGAACCAGGAGGACTGTAGGTTGTCCAAGTGAGTACAAGGATTCTCAGGGAATCTCGGATTCTTCCCACTTCACACTGACAGTGATGTGTTTTGGGCGTGCTTCCCAGCTGTCTTTAGCTTCAGCTTACTCGTGTGTGTTACAGGTAGCAATGTACATCCTATCTCTCACAGGTTGATATGAGAGCAAGCATAAGAAGTAGAACCTTCTACTTTAGATTTTCTAAAAGGAGTAAAACAGCTGTCTTTGCGAACTCAGAATCAGCATCATGACTAAACGGGGTGGCGGGAAGGGAGGTCCCTCAAAGTCCACTTACCAAGAATGCTTGGGGTGGGGGCTGTAAATGGATCTTCTGTGTGTTTCACCAGCTTGACTTTGAGTGAAATTACTAATAGTAGCACCTTGAAGTTTTGATCAATTGCTTCATGCCTAATATGACATAAATTATAAAATTGTGTGTAATCCAGTATCTTAGGAATTCCTACATTTATCATGATGTGTTATAATCTACAAAATGTTGGAAAAACGACTATGTCTAATTTGAATTTCAAACCAGCCTAAAAGGATTTTTATTACATTTGAGGATGAAGAAATTGAGTTTTTTAATATTTTTGTCCCATTCATTTGATAAACACTGAAATAACTTTTTACTACATTGCATAAGCAAGAGCTGATCCAGTTTTTCCTAAGAGTATTATTTTGAAGAGACAAAAATGCCTTCCTACTGCCTCTGTGATTAACCCTTTACCCTGCTTTTCACACCTATCGTGTTCCAGCAGCTGTATGTAATTTCTGGTTTGATTCTTTGCACAACACTGTACATAATTAAGCATTGAGAAACGTTCCAATGACAATTTGAAGGTGATGTTTTAAAAGTCTGGAATTCTCTCCTTTAGTCCTCTGCATTTGTGAGATATACACAATTTTTCTTCCAGTGTTCAACTTCATTCAGCAGTTCCAGACAATTCATCTCATGCTTTTGCTTTAGAATATCATCAGGAATTTATTTTTGTAGTTTTAACTATGCATGCAGATTTTTTGATGCACCACTACTGGCCACATTATTTCACTTTATGAAAGGCATGTGTGTTTTCTACTTGCAAATAAATCAGATGAATTTATGTCTGCGTCAATGTAAGGTGATTGTGGACACTGAAGATAAGTGCCTGAAAATTGTGTTACATGGGGGAAAAGTGCAGCTACAGAAATGCATGAAAAGACATTTACAAGCTTTTAGAAACAGCTGTATTTTGATCATTCATTCACGTCTTAGCAAAGGCAATTATAATTTCCAAATGGAAAATGTGATTTTTCATTTTGAAATGTAATTATAGTTCATGGAGAAAACTGGAATAATGTTTATTTTAAGTCTCATCTCTATAGGTATTCAAGCAGAATGGTGGCTATTAGTTGTGAAAGAGAAATGGAAGACCAGCCCCTCCCTAGGAGCTCTGATCAGGTGGTGCTTATTTTGTTTGATGGACAATTGTGCCAAAAAGGCAAAAATATTCAGTAACAGCCACTGAGAAGGGACTAAGCAACAGAACTGAAAATCAACAATGTCAATCACAGAACTTATTTAAGATTAAACTAAAACATGAACCTTCCAAAATAACAAGAGCATATTGTTTCCCGGCAATTTACTCACTTGTTTTGTCCTCACATAGGAAAGTAACCCAATCTACTTATCGGCAAAAGTCCAATATGGTTCAAGTTCCTGAAGTTTTACATTTCTCTTCCCCTGAAACCAGCAAACCATTTTGAGTTCAGTTTAAATAAATGATTTTCATCCTGTGAAAGAAAATCTCCAAGAATAATTTCAGGTAATATCTATTACTTGTACTGAGTGTAGATTCACAGAACATACAAGGAAAATTAGACCAAACCTATAATCTAGTGCAATTCTATTGTTTAGAGAAAAAGTAGAAGTAAGAGGGAGGGGAAGGAGAGTATGGATTGAAGAGGAAGAGAAGAGAGGGGATGGTGGAGAAGGAAGAAGGGGAAGAAAGGTGCAAAGAGACAAATAGAATGATTTTACTGAAAGCAAACAGCACATGGCAACACCTAGACTAGGGTCTTTCAATCACCAGGCAAAGCATCACAGTGGTGAAGTCTTCACTTGTAAGCATGCGTCACATACCATTCACTATTTACTCTATGCTCTATTCACTATTTATTCACTATATTCACTATCTACTCATAAATTCTAATCTAACTCTACCTTGATTTCCCCCTCTATCTAATGGGATCACTGTAGTACCTACCTCATGAGATTGTTGAGAGGATTAAATGAAATACCAATAGCACATGCACAGCATTTAACAGAGAGAATGCTTATGCATTTGCATGAGTGCAAAGATCTGTGTTAGCATAGGTCTTATGGTTAATTTCATTACTACTGTTTTATCTGGAATGCTGGCTCTCTTAACTTTATAGCTCACATCACAATGTTGTATTCAAGGCTCAAGCTTCTATTTTCCCAGTCTCATCTTTGATCCAAGGTGATGCTTCTAAATAGATTTCCAAGTCAGAAATCTCAGAGCAATTGTTGAGAATGTAAGCTTGAAAAGATATTAATTATCATGTACGGCATTCCCTGGGTGGGTTGATCTGAATGTCTGCAGTCTGTTTGAACTCTGACAAAAAAGGGAAATCATTATTTGAATGTGAACTTGCTTTTAAATAACAGACACAGTTAGACTTCTTGTAAAATGTGCCATGAGAGCAAGGCTGACCCTCCTTCTATCTTGAGATGAAGTTGATTATTTCTTCTATTTGTCACACGAGGAGGCCTATTTCAGCTGATTACATGGGGAAACTTTCCAATAGAACTATTCAGGAAAAGAAACAGTCTCGCTCAGGGGAGTGAGCCTCTGCCCGAGTCAAAGCAGGGGGCTGAGTGAGCCAAGTAGAAGATTCGGCAGCAGGAGTTGGAGCGTTAGGTGGGTGGGCTGGTAAACAGATGCTGAAATTCTTTCCAGAGCTGAGATTTTTTCAGTCTGGAATTATTGAGTTAAAACTACTAAAGGTTGGGAATCTTTGCTTTTGCATTTCCTTAACCCTCATGGGGTTAAGGTACTTTGTTACAGTAATCAAAGACAAGCATACTTTTTTTTTTTTTAATAAGGTGAAATTCACATGAAACTTTTTTTGGCCACAGGGCACAGCAGGTGAAATCTTAGTTTCATGACCAGGGATTGAACCCACACCACCTCCATTGGAAGCCTGGAGTCTTAACCACTGGACCACCAAGGAAGTCCCAACTAGCCATTTTTAAAGTGAGCAATTCACTGGTGTTTAGTATTTGCACAGTGTTGTGAAACCAGAGTGTTTAATCACCCCAAAAGGAAAATCCATATCCGTTAAACAGTCACTCCCCAATACTGGTCTCCCCAGCACTTCAAAATCACTAATCTGCTCTCTGTCTCAATGAATTTGCTGACTTGGGGTGTTTAATATAAGCGGAGTCTTGCCATTTGTGAGCTTTTGTGATTGGCTTCTTTCACCAAGCATGTTTTTGAGATTCATTCCTGTTGTAGTATGTATCAGTAATAAATTCCTTTTTATGGCTGAATAGTTCAGTTCAGTTGCTTAGTCATGTCTGACGCTTTGTGACCCCCATGGACTGCAGCATGCCAGACTTCCTTGTCCATCACCAATTCCTGGACCTTGCTCAAACTCACACCCGTCCAGTCAGTGATGCCATCCAGTCATCTCATTCCCTGTTATCCCCTTCTCCTCCTGACTTCAATTTTTCCCAGAATCAGGGTCATTTCCATTGAGTCAATTCTTCGCATCAGGTGGCCAAAGTATTGGAGTTTCAGCTTCAGCATCAGTCCTTCCAATGTATATTCAGGACTGATTTCCTTTAGGATGGACTGGTTGGATCTCCTTGCAGTCCGAGGGACTCTCAAGAGTCTTCTGTCTCCAACAACACAGTTCGAAAGCATCAGTTCTTTGGCACTCAGCTTTCTTTATAGTCCAACTCTCACATCCATACATGGCTACTGGAAAAACCATAGCTTTGACTAGATGGACCTTTGTTGGCAAAGTGATGTCTCTACCTTTTAATATGCTTCTAGGTTGGTCATGACTTTCCTTCCAAGGAGCAAGCATCTTTTAATTCCATGGCTGCAGTCACCATCTGCAGTGATTTTGGAGCCCCCAAAAGTCTCTCACGGTTTCCATTGTTTCTCCATTTATTTGCCATGAAGTGATGGGACCAGAAGCCATGATCTTGGTTTTCTGAATGTTGAGTTTTAAGCCAACTTTTTCACTCTCCTCTTTCACTTTCATTAAGAGGCTCTTTAGTTCTTCGCTTTCTGCCATAAGGGTGGTGTCATCTGCATATCTGAGGTTATTGATACTTCTCCCGGAAATCTTGATTCCAGCTTGTGCTTCATTCAGCCCAATGTTTTCTCGATGTACTCTGCATATAAGTTAAATAAGCGGGGAGACAATATACAGCCTTAACGTACTCCTTTCCCAATTTGGAACCAGTCGGTTGCTCTATGTCGGCTTCTAACTGTTCCTTCTTGATCTGCACACAGATTTCTCAGGAGGCAGGTAGGGTGGTCTGATAGTCCCATCTCTTGAAGAATTCCCCACAGTTTGATGTGATCCATACAGTCAAAGTCTTTAGCATAGTCAAGCAGAAGCAGAAGTAGATGTTTTTCTGGGATTCTCTTGCTTTTTCTATGATCCAAAGATGTTGGCAATTTGATCTCTGGTTCCTCTGCATTTTCTAAATCCAACTTGAACGTCTGGAAGTTCACAGTTCACATACTGTTGAAGCCTGGCTTGGAGAATTCTAAGCATTACTTTGCTAGTGTGTGAGACGGGGTGCAATTTTGCAGTAGTTTGAACATTCTTTGGCATTGCCTTTCTTTGGGATTGGAAAGAAAACTGACCTTTTCCAGTCCTCTGGCCACTGCTGAGTTTTCAAAATTTGCTGGTATATTGAGGGCAGCACTTTCTTGGCATCATCTTTTAGGATTTGTAGTAGCTCAACTGGAATTCCATCACCTCCACTAACTTTGTTCATAGTGATGCTTCCTAAGGCCCATTTGACTTTGCATTCCAGGATGTCTGACTCTAGGTGAGTTATCACATCATCATGGTTTTCTGGTTCATTAAGATCTTTTTTGTATAGTTCTGTGTGTTCTTGCCATCTCTTCTTAATATCTTTTGCTTCTGTTAGTTCCACACCGTTTTGATCCTTTATTGTTCCCATCTTTGCATGCAATGCAGTAAAGAGTCTGAAATGCTGTACTTGGGTGCAATCTCAAAAATGACGGAATGATCTCTGCTCATTTCCAAGGCAGACCATTCAACATCACAGTAGTCCAAGTTTATTCCCCAATCACTAATGCCTAAGAAGCTGAAGTTGATTGGTTCCATGATGAACTACAAAACCTTCTAGAACTAACACCATACAAAAATGTCCTTTTCATCATAAAGGATGGGAAAGCAAAAGTAGGAAGTCAAAGATACCTGGAATAACGGGCAAGTTTGGCCTTTAGTACAAAATGAAGCAAGGCAAAGGCTAACAGAATTTTGCCAAGAAAATGCACTGGTCATAACAAACACCCTCTTCCAACAACACAAGAGATGACTACACATGGACATCACCAGATGGTCAATACCGAAATCAGATTGATTATATTCTTTGCAGCCAAAGATGGAGAAGCTCCATAGAGTCAGCAGAAACAAGACCAGGAGCTAACTGTTCCTCTGATCATGAACTCCTTACTGCAAAATTCAGACTTAAATTGAAGAAAGTAGGGAAAACTACTAGACAATTCAGGTATGACCTAAATCAAATCCCTTATGATTATACAGTGGAAATGACAAATAGATTCAAGGGATTAGATCCAATAGAGTGCCTGAAGAACTATGATGGAGGTTCATGACATTGTACGGGAGGCAGGGATCAAGACCATCCCCAAGAAAAAGAAATGCAAAAAGGCAAAATGGTTGTCCAAGGAGGCCTCACAATAGCTGAGAAAAGAAGAGAAGTGAAAGGCAAAGGAGAAAAGGAAAGATATTTCCATCTAATTGCAGAGTTCCAAAGAATAGCAAGGAGAGATAAAANGCTTCATTCAGCCCAATGTTTTCTCGATGTACTCTGCATATAAGTTAAATAAGCGGGGAGACAATATACAGCCTTAACGTACTCCTTTCCCAATTTGGAACCAGTCGGTTGCTCTATGTCGGCTTCTAACTGTTCCTTCTTGATCTGCACACAGATTTCTCAGGAGGCAGGTAGGGTGGTCTGATAGTCCCATCTCTTGAAGAATTCCCCACAGTTTGATGTGATCCATACAGTCAAAGTCTTTAGCATAGTCAAGCAGAAGCAGAAGTAGATGTTTTTCTGGGATTCTCTTGCTTTTTCTATGATCCAAAGATGTTGGCAATTTGATCTCTGGTTCCTCTGCATTTTCTAAATCCAACTTGAACGTCTGGAAGTTCACAGTTCACATACTGTTGAAGCCTGGCTTGGAGAATTCTAAGCATTACTTTGCTAGTGTGTGAGACGGGGTGCAATTTTGCAGTAGTTTGAACATTCTTTGGCATTGCCTTTCTTTGGGATTGGAAAGAAAACTGACCTTTTCCAGTCCTCTGGCCACTGCTGAGTTTTCAAAATTTGCTGGTATATTGAGGGCAGCACTTTCTTGGCATCATCTTTTAGGATTTGTAGTAGCTCAACTGGAATTCCATCACCTCCACTAACTTTGTTCATAGTGATGCTTCCTAAGGCCCATTTGACTTTGCATTCCAGGATGTCTGACTCTAGGTGAGTTATCACATCATCATGGTTTTCTGGTTCATTAAGATCTTTTTTGTATAGTTCTGTGTGTTCTTGCCATCTCTTCTTAATATCTTTTGCTTCTGTTAGTTCCACACCGTTTTGATCCTTTATTGTTCCCATCTTTGCATGCAATGCAGTAAAGAGTCTGAAATGCTGTACTTGGGTGCAATCTCAAAAATGACGGAATGATCTCTGCTCATTTCCAAGGCAGACCATTCAACATCACAGTAGTCCAAGTTTATTCCCCAATCACTAATGCCTAAGAAGCTGAAGTTGATTGGTTCCATGATGAACTACAAAACCTTCTAGAACTAACACCATACAAAAATGTCCTTTTCATCATAAAGGATGGGAAAGCAAAAGTAGGAAGTCAAAGATACCTGGAATAACGGGCAAGTTTGGCCTTTAGTACAAAATGAAGCAAGGCAAAGGCTAACAGAATTTTGCCAAGAAAATGCACTGGTCATAACAAACACCCTCTTCCAACAACACAAGAGATGACTACACATGGACATCACCAGATGGTCAATACCGAAATCAGATTGATTATATTCTTTGCAGCCAAAGATGGAGAAGCTCCATAGAGTCAGCAGAAACAAGACCAGGAGCTAACTGTTCCTCTGATCATGAACTCCTTACTGCAAAATTCAGACTTAAATTGAAGAAAGTAGGGAAAACTACTAGACAATTCAGGTATGACCTAAATCAAATCCCTTATGATTATACAGTGGAAATGACAAATAGATTCAAGGGATTAGATCCAATAGAGTGCCTGAAGAACTATGATGGAGGTTCATGACATTGTACGGGAGGCAGGGATCAAGACCATCCCCAAGAAAAAGAAATGCAAAAAGGCAAAATGGTTGTCCAAGGAGGCCTCACAATAGCTGAGAAAAGAAGAGAAGTGAAAGGCAAAGGAGAAAAGGAAAGATATTTCCATCTAATTGCAGAGTTCCAAAGAATAGCAAGGAGAGATAAAAAAAGTCTTCCTCAGTGATCAATATATATAAAAAAGAAAAAACAGAGGAAAATGATAGAATGGGAAAGCCTAGAGGTCCTTTCAAGATAATTAAAGATACCAAGGGAACATTTCATGCAAAGATGGCTGAATAATATTCCACCATCTGTATATAATACAGTTTATTTGCTCATCCATTGATGGACATTTGGCTATGGTAATAGTGCCTCTGTGAACATGAATGTACATGTATTTGTTTGAGTACTTGTTTTCATTTCTTGTTGATATATACTTAAGAGTGGAATAACTGTGTCATATGGTAACTCTATGTTTAATCATTTGAGAAAATGCCAAATTACTTTCCACAGCAGCTGAATCGGTTTGTATTTCCACCATTGAAGTACAAGAATTTCAAGTTCTTCACACCTTCGCTACTCTTATATTTTCTGATTAAGAAATTAGCCATGTTAGTGGATAGGAAGTGATATCTCATCGTGGTTTTGATTTGCATTTCCCTAATGACTAATGATATTGAGTATATTTTATGTGTCTGTGGTTCTTTTATGTGTCTTCCCTGGAGAAATGCCTATTCAAACCCCTAGCTCACTTTTAAATTGAGTTTGGTCTTTTGTTCTTGAGTTGTAAGAGTTCCTTTTATATTCTGGGTGTTAGGCTTTTTAGATACATAATTTTCCCCCATTCTATAGGCTATCTTTTCATTTTCTTGATTGTATCTTTTGATGTACCAAAATTTGATGAAGTCTAGTTTATATGATTATTCTTTTCTTGCTTGTGTTTTTGTTAGCATGTTCAAAAAACCCTTGCCAAAGCTATGTTTATAATGATTGATTTCTTTTTTCTTTTTTTGTCCAATTATGTTTTATGGCCTTGTGTGCTGCATGCTCAGTCATGTTCAAATCTTTGTGACTCCATGGATTGCAGCCCACCAGGCTCCTTTGTCCATGGGATTTCCCAGGCAAGAATACTTGAGTGGGTTGCCATTTCCTACTCCAGGGGATCTTCCTGACTCAGGCATTGAATCTGCATCTCTTGCATCTTCTGCATTGGCAGGCAGATTCTTTACCACTGCACCATGTATGGCCTTAGCCTTTATATTTAAGTCATCAGCTCTTTTTCAGGTAACTTTTATACACAGTGCATGGTAGGTGTTCAGTCTTTTGCATGTGAATATACCGTTGTCTTAACACCATTCATTAAAAAGCCTGTTCTTTCCCCATAGAGTAGTCTTGGCACTCTTATCAAAAATCAGTTGATACAGAGGTATGGATTCATTTCTGGACTCAAAATTCCATTCCACTGACCTGTATATCTTTTGTTACTTCCTCAATGATTGTACTTTGTATTAAGTTTGAAACTGTGAAGTTTGAGTCCTTCAAATTTGTTTTTTTTTAAATATTATTTTGCCTATTCAGTGCATGCATGATCAGTCACTTCATTTATGTCCCACTCTTTACAGTTCCATGGATTATAGCCCACCAGGCCTCTCTGTCTGTAGGATTCTCCTAGCAAGAATTTTGGAATGGATGTCAAGCCCTCTTCCAGGGGATCTTCCCGACCTAGTGATAAAACTCCAGGTAGCCTGCATTCTTTATCATCTGAGCTACCAGAGGAGCTCCTTGCAATTCCCTATGAATCTGAAGATCAGATTTTCCATATCTGTAAAAAAGGTCATTAGAATTTTGATAAGGAATGCAATGAATCTTTAAATTACTTTGAGTATTACCGCTCTCTTAACAATATTAAGTTTTCCGGTCCATGTACATAGGCTGTCTTTCGATCATATTTAAGTCTACTTTTTTAAAAAATATATAATGTTTTGCAGTTTTCTGTGTATCAGTCTTTCATTTTCTTGGTTAAATTCATTCTAGGTACTTTATTCTTTTAGATGCTATTGTAAATAGAAATGTTTTCTCAATATGCTTTTTAGATTGCCCACTGTTGGTGTATAGAAACACAGTTGATCTTGTAGTATGCAATTTTGCTGAATTTATTGGCTTGAGTAATTTTTTCTGTGAATTTCTTGAATTTTCTATGTACAGGATCATGTGTTCTGTGAGTAGAGATAGTTGTACTTCTTCCTGTCCAATTATGATGCCTTTTATCGACTTTTCTTTCCTAATTGGTCTGGATAGAGCTTTCAGCAGAATTTTGAATAGCAGTGGTGAAATTGGGGGTCTTTGCCTTGTTCTCGATCGTAGAGGAAGTTTTCATACTTACACCGCTGAGTACGATGTTAGCTGTGGGTGTTTAATTAATGCCTTTTATCATGTTGGAAAGTTTCCTCTATTTCCAGTTTTCTGGGTGTTCATATTGTGAAAGTGTCTTAGATATTGTCAAGTGCTTTTCTGTGACAGTTGATATGATTGTGTGGTCTGCTTCTTTATTCTATTAATGTGTTGTATTAATATTACATAGATTGATATTCTTATTTTTGCATTCCTGGGATCAACCCCATAGGTCATGGCATATAATCTTGATATGCTGTTGGATTTAGTTTGCCAGTAATTTGTTGAGGACTTTCACATCAACATCTGTAAGGGAGATCAATCTATAGTGTCATTTTTTTTGTGGTGTCTTCCTCTGGCTTTAGCGTCAGGGTCATTGACTTCATGGGATGAGTTAGAATGCATCCCCTCTTACGTTTTTTGGAATTGCTTGAGAAGGTTTGGCACTAATTCTTTAACATTTGTTGGAATTTAGCAGTGAGGCCATCTGGCTTGGATTTTAGTTTGTTGAGATAATTTCTTCCTTTTATCCTGGAAAATTATTTGGAAATATTCCTCAAGTATTCTGGATATCTGGGGAAAACAGTCCCTTCTCATTTTCTAGGTTAAACTCTGATGGTCAGCCAGTTCTTTTGAACTACCAACTCAAATCTTGTGAGGTATTTTCATTTCATCTTTGCTTTTCTGAAAGAGAGGAAGTCATGGTTCATATTATTTATTCACATTTGTAATTTCCTTATCTTTAGGATTAGCAGTCATCTTTATTTTTCTTTGTATTTGGTTTCATTGGATTTATTGGATTTAACTGCAATATTTTAAACGGTCATTCAGTGCTGTATTTCACTATGTAAATGCATCATATAGAATCATTGACTACAGAAGCAATGCACAAGTTCCCTGATATTGCTCTTTTTTTTTTTTTTGCTTTTGCTAAATAATAAATACAATGCTGATTTGATCTGTTTCTATTGAGAGATTTTTCATTTACATAGGTGACTCTCCAGATTAATGGATGCTTAGCACTTCAAATAATAAGAATTCATTAAAAAACAAGTGATTCACTAAAAAAGAATTTCCACACAATTTCTTTGCCTTTGTTAGACATCTCTCTGTCATGTCTGACTCTGCGACCCCATGGGCTATAGCCTGCCAGGCTCCTCTGTCTATGGGATACTCCAGGCAAGAATGCTGGAGAGGGTTGCCATTTTCTCCTACATTGTTAGATATAGTGTATAGATTATAGTTTAATGTTCTTCTTCTTTTTTTTAACTTTCTAATTTTTATTGGGGCATAGCTGATGAACAACATTGTGATAGTTTCAGGAGAACAGAAAAGGAACTCAGCCATACATATACATGTATCCATTCTCTCCCAGGCTCCCCTCTTATTCAGGTTGCCATGAAACATGGAGCAGAGTTCCCTGTGCTATACAGTAGGTCCTTGTTGGTTATCTGTTTTAAGTACAGTAGTGTGTACATGTCCATCTCAAACTCCCTAAATATCCCTTCCCCCCATCCTTCCCTCCTGGCAACCACAAATTCATTCTCTAAGTCCATGAGTCTGTTTCTGTCTTGTAAATAAGTTCATTTTATCATTTCTTTCTAAATTCTGCAAATAATGGCTGTCATCCAATATTTTTCCTTACTTGATCACTCAGGAAACATCATCATGAGCTTCGTTTTGAAAAAGTGCTATACTCTAGGCACTTCAGTGTGTAGCCTTCTTCCTGATTTAAGGCTTTTTTTTTTTTTTCTTTTTCTACCCACATCATAGCTATGAATTCCCTGTTTGCTATACCATCTGTGCATTTGAATTAAAAGCTTTCTACTTTTCTCAATAATAAATGACTATTAGCTTTCCAGCAGAAAGGACAGAGACAAGTAGATTAAACACACTTTGTATTCAAGCTGATAAGTACTTGAAGTACTTTAAGGACAATGGGGCCATTCTCGTATTCTTAGACAAGTGGGCAAGATCAGAAGCTTATGAAACAATGATTCAAAGTTGATTCTCCCAGAAAAAAAAGGGGAAAGAAGCATGTACCTTTTCAAATACCTGCCAAGACATTGTACATGTCTTACATACAGTGTCATTTACTCTTCAGCCTGATTCTATTAACTTTGTATTAATGACCCCATTGTAGTTAATGAAACAGAGATTTAGGGAAGATGAGAGACTTGGTCCAAGTAACACATCACAGTTAGTGACAAAATCGGGCTTCTGTTTAAATCCTTGTGTTCAACACCTGTGCTCCTTATTTGCATTTGGTCTCTACTCTTTGCTGGCATCACAGGCTGGCTGGTCTGCCACTTTGAAGAGCTCTGTTTATAAGGGATTATGACACAAGGTGGGGCTTCCCAGGTGACACTAGTGGTAAAGACCCCACCTGCCAATGCAGGAGACATGAGAGACATAAATTCATTCCCTGGGTTGAGAAGATCCCCTTGAGGAGGGCATGGCAACCCACTCCAGTATTCTTGCCTGGAGAATCCCATGGCCAGAGAAGCCGGATGGGCTACAGTCCAAAGGTCACAAAGAGTTGAACAAGACTGAAGCAACTTAGCATGCACGTGCTTGGCATGTAGTTATCAAGCGGTAGGCAGGTAGCATTTGGAAAAACTTTCTACAATTTTCCATATATGAATCTTACTCACTAAATGCCAATAAAATTCCCTTGTGATCAGGACAACAGAGAAATTTCACAGACACACTCCACACAAACACACACATGCATATTTTTACCTGCCCTCATTTAGAGCCATTGAAAGACATTAGCCTTACACTTAACTGCACGAAAGCGAATTTTTAACTTTGGAGCATGTACAGATAGGGTCATCCTGCATAGAACAACACATTTAAAAAGAAATCAGGAGGGGTGGGAAGATGGCGGAGGAATAAGAAGGGAGACAACTTTCTCCCACACAATTTCATCAAAAGAACAATCCAACGCTGAGTAAATTCCACAAAACAACTTCTGNACCTAAACTAATTATTGGAGAAGGAAATGGCAACCCACTGAAGTATTCTTGTCTGGGAAATCGCATGGACCAGGAGGCTCCCGGTCCACGGGGTTGAAAGAGTCAGACGCGACTTAGCGACTAAACTGCTGCTGCTGCTAATTCGCTTCACTCGTGTCCGACTCTGTGCGATCCCATAGTCGGCAGCCCACCAGGCTCCCCTATCCCTGGGATTCTCCAGGCAAGAACACTGGAGTGGGTTGCCATTTCCTTCTCCAATGCATGAAACTGAAAATGAAACTGAAGTCGCTCAGTCATGTCCGACTCTCAGTGACCCCATGGACTGCAGCCCACCAGGCTCCTCCGTCCATGGGATTTTCCAGGCATGAGTACTGGAGTGGGATACCATTGCCTTCTCCCAGCGACTAAACTACCATCAAACAAATTATATCTACAATGACTTTATTTCCAAATAAGGCCACTTTCTGAGGTACTAAAGGTTAGGACTCTAACGTAACTTTGAGGGAGGGAGACAATTCAATCTTTAACAGGGGGAATACAGAGGGCCCCCTGGCCCCATTGCTTCCCAGGATAATCCCGTTAAGAATGTTGTTGTCCAGGCTGAACAAGCCATGCTTCAGGGAGAATGCTGGTTGAGTGACAGCCCCTGTGGATCGTTCATCTTCCTGCTTTGGGGCAGGGAGATAGTGACGGAAGGTGGCGTCAGTTCATCCAGTGCACACTGCGTGTTCTCCACATCCTGGGTGCTGTGCCAGGCCCTAAGCCAGGATCGCTTACAGGTCAGTGGGAGACCCAGACGTGGAAGTAGGTCCTGGCCCAGAAGTGGGGGGTAGGAGGGGTGGGCACAGGCTAGGAGGGAGGCAGCACAGGAGGATGCTGCAACCATCAATAACACTAGTTATGTTCTTGGAATCACGCAGTAATTCTAGTTACACTCGTGGAATCACGAGCCCACAGTGGAGAGGCTTCTTTTGACTCTGAATTTCACATCCTTCTAGAAGGTATTCCGCAAAGACAAAGCTTGAAAGCTGGACACTTGCCTGCTTCAAGTTTGCCCTCTGCTGGTGATCAGCAGTACGGTACATTTCCCAGACGAAAGCGAATGAATCCGGTGACTGATTCGCTACTGCAGGGCCGGTGGTGGGCAGCTTCCTGCAACACCCGTGCATCACTGGATGTTGCGATTGCCATCCTGCTGAGAGAAAACAAGAGAGGTGGAATAATCTGGCTCTCCTTCGAAAGCACAGCCAGGGTCCAGGCGTGGTGGGACCCTCGCCATGGCGCCTCTGAATGGCCCCATTACGATTTTACAGATGTACACACTCAAGAAGTTTTGGTCTTTGCTTGTTTTTTTTTTTTTTTTTCCCAAAACTTATTGTGAAAGTTTTCAAATATTCAGAACGACAGTGGTATAGCCAAACAGTGGGATACTATTCTTTGCTTGAGTTATCAAGCCATCAGAAGACATGAAAAGTGGTGATGGTGGTCTAGTCACTCAGTCATGTCTGACTCTTGCGACCCCATGGCCTGTAGCCTGCCAGGCTCCTCTGTCCATGAGATCCTCCAGGCAAGAACACTGGAGTGGGTTGCCATTCCCTTCTCCAGGGGATCTTCCTGATCAGGGATCAAACCCAGGTCTCCTGCATTGTAGGCAGATTCTTTACTGACTGAGCTACGAGGGAAGCCCCAGGAAGACATGAAGGAGCCTTAGATGCTTCTCACAGAGTGAAAGAAGCCAGTATGAAGAGACCAGACTCTGAAGGCTTCTCTGATGCTTCAGTGGTTAAGAATCCACTTGCCAATGCCCGGCACACAGGTTCGATCCTTGGTCAGGGAGCTGAGATCCCACATGTCGTGGGACAACTACGCCGATGAGTAAAGCCCCCACACCTGGAGCCCGAGCTCTGCCGCAAGAGAAGCGCTGCGATGAGAAGCCTGCACACCGCAGCAAAGAGCAGCCCCACTTGCCGTAACTAGAGACAGCCCACGCTCGGCGCAGCAACAAAGACCCAGCACAGCCAATAATAATAATAATAATAATCAGTGGATGCCAGGGATTTGGGGGTGGGGCTGGAAATAACAGGAGCACAGAGACTTTTTAGGGCAGCAAAGCTANACTAGAGACAGCCCACGCTCGGCGCAGCAACAAAGACCCAGCACAGCCAATAATAATAATAATAATAATCAGTGGATGCCAGGGATTTGGGGGTGGGGCTGGAAATAACAGGAGCACAGAGACTTTTTAGGGCAGCAAAGCTATTTTATATGATGCTCTAATGGTGGATATGACTGAACGGCTGAGCACAGGGTATGTAATCCTAGAGCCAAATCCCCTTGTCTGTCCTCCCATCCCTATTTTACAGATGGCTCAATGGAGAAAAAGCACAGGCAGTGTTTCATGATTGCATGATATATACGTGAACTGTTATTTATTTATTGGCCAAGTCTGGCAACATGTGAAATCTTAGTTCCCCGACCAGGGGATTGAACCTGTGCCCCCTGCCTTGGAAGCATGGAATCTCAGCCACTGGATGGTCAGGGAAGTCCTTGCACCTTTATTCCTGTCTAGGCCCTCTTCCCTGATCCTGCTTTGTCCTAGTATCAATTTGGGGAGGGTGATGTAATATCAAGAATCTTTGAACAATCAAGACTCTAAACACTGCATAGTACCTTTTTTTTCCCTCAAGCTTAGTGTCCTTTTATTTTTTATCTAAACACTGTGTAGTATCTTAACGGCAAATATAGATATTTAAATTTTGGGTCATTACGTCACCAACAGAACAAATTTACTGATGAGGTAAAGAGCCTGCCTGCCAGTGCAGGAGACATAAGAGACGCAGGTCCGATCCCTGGGTTGGAAAGATCCCCTAGAGGAGGGCCTGGCAACCCACTCCAGTATTCTTGCCTGGAGAATCCCATGGACAGAGGAGCCTAGCGGGGTATAGTCCATGGAGTCGCAAAGAGCTGGACACGACTGAAGTGACTTAGCACGCATACACACACTGATGAGGCACCAGAAGCAGAGGTTGCACACACACAGTTTGTGTGTTTAATAGTTTCTGTCTTTGCACACATCAGAAACTTGTTATTTTACTTCTCAGTGTTTTCACTAGTACCTTCCCCTGCCTATTTCTTCTGGCCTGCCCTCCTTTAGGAAGACCTAGTAAAATTATGTTGCTGTTACTTGTCACCACTCAGGGCTCAGCACTTCTGACTTTGCTAAAGGGTAGATTGACCAAAGAAATAATTTGGAGGCATGTTTTTATGTCAGTACCTCCTTACCTGCTCAGACGTTATGTGTATAACTTGTCTATCAGTTTGTACCCTCTAAAAACTGTGTTCCAAACGGAAAGAGTTTTCGTTGGTTCTTGCCCACACCATTGCCTGCAGAACTTGGCCCTTTCATATCATCTGCTCTTCCAAGATTCTCATCCAGAGTTTTTTAATAAGCATTTTCTACAGGAAAGCATATATCCTCAGCATAAGGGGCTGGTGTGAAATCATTTGATGCCGTTATTTTTAAAACTTTTGGCGCATCTTCTTGCCTCTGCTGAGTGTTTTTCTCTTGCTTTTGTCTGTTTTCCAAATACGAAAATTGCACCTCTCATGGCCAAGTTCACACTTGGTTCACATAGCGGAAGTGTAAAATGCTCCTCCACCGTCTCTGACAGCCCAGTCACGCGAGGGCCACGTTCCTTTGGCTTCCAAATGTCCCCCATTATGGGAGCTGTTCCTGCGAACCCAATACCCACTATGCGCCTGCTCAGGACCTCAGGGAAGTGTGTTCCCTGGATCATCAGTTCATCACAACAGCCACATGGTCGCTATTTATCCTCCTTTTACAGGTGAGGAAGCCGAAGGGCAGAGAAGTCACTGATTGCCGGAGGTCAAGCAGCTAGCTATGGGCGCAGCTGGTTTAAGACCCAGACAGACTAGTTCACCATCCCTCTCCTTTCCCTGAGTGTTCCCTACACCCTTTGCCACTGAACTAGGGAGGAAGCTTTGTGTTCTATCACAAGTTAATCACTAAAGGGATGCTGCCTGTGAGCTTAAATTACACATAATGGCCCATCTCTGGGAATCCTGCCTCCCAGGGAAGGAGCATGAAGCTAAAACACCTTTGTTTAGCTCACAGGAACCCTCCAGACCAGGCCCACCTGTTTACTGGCTGGGGTTCTTGGCCCCCTTGCTGCCGTGCTCTGCTCAGTTGCTCAGCTGCATCTGACTCTTTGCGACCCCAATGATTGTAGCCCACCAGGCTCCTCTGTCCATGGGATTTCCCAAGCAAGAATACTGGAGCGGGTTGCCATTTCCTACTCCAGAGATGTTCCCTACCCAGGGATCGAACCCGTGTCTCTGAAGTCTCCTGCACTGGCAGGCAGATTCTTTGCCACTGAGCCACCCAAGCTCTTGTTGCCCACTACAATCAACGGAACTTGATCAGAGGCCAGACAGGAAATTCAGGCCAGACTTTACTGTGGGCCCTGCTGCAGCAGCGGGGGGCAAGAACAAACAACAGGCTCCCTTGCTGACTCCCTGAAGGGGGGCGAGGGGGTGTGTCCAGGGGTGGCTCAGGGGTCTGCCCGCTGAGCTGGCGTTTAGTGCAGGGGGTATGCGCGGTACCTTGCTTTCGCTACCCCTTTGCTTTTGCTCCGGGCTTTTAAAAGTGGCAGTTGGGTTTTTGGTCTCTTTGTATCCTTTAATCCAGAATTTGCCCTAATTGCATAGTACAGTTATTTTTAGTCTGTGTATTTTCTTTGTCTTTTGTTGCTAAAGGAGAGGTGTGTCCAGGTGCGAGCACTGCAGCAAAGGGTCCCAGGTCCCAGGCCCGTCTCACGCCTGTAAATGACAGCAGGAGGAAGAAACTCACACACGCCCTCTGGAGGCTGATGGGAACCAGGAAGTGCTTGACTTTACTCCCCTCCCCTTTTAGTAGAAAAGAAGTCCAGTTCAGTTGCTCAGTCATGTCCGACTCTTTGCCTGCCTTCTAACTCAGGCAAGTTGGATCTTTGGGACACGAATCCAGCATGGCCTCGGCCTGCTGGCTTTTCAAGTCAAGTCCCTATTTCTTGTCCCAGCAACTCGTCTCTTGATTTACTGTCCTGCAGAGCGGCCAGCAGTACAAGCCGGGACTCAGTAACACTGCCAGGCAGTTCCGTTTCATGGACACAGAGCACTGCGCCTTCAGAAGCCATCNTCATGGCAAATACATGGAGAAACAATGGAAACACTGGCAGACTTTATTTTTGGGGGCTCCCAAAACATTGCAGATAATGACTGCAGCCATGAAATTAAAAGATGCTTGGTCCTTGGAAGAAAAGCTATGACCAACCTAGACAGCATATTAAAAAGCAGAAACATCACTTTACCAACAGAGATCCATCTAGTCAAAGCTATAGTTTTTCCAGTAGTCACGTATGGATGTGAGAGTTGGACTATAAGGAAGGCTGAGTGCCGAAGAATTGATGCTTTTGAACTGTAGTGTTGGAGAAGAGTCCCTTGGACTGCAAGGAGATCAAACCAGTCAATCCTAAAGGATATCAATCCTGAATATTCATTGGAAGGACTGATGCTGAAGTTGAAACTCCAATACTTTGGCCACCCGATGCAAANTTTGAACTGTAGTGTTGGAGAAGAGTCCCTTGGACTGCAAGGAGATCAAACCAGTCAATCCTAAAGGATATCAATCCTGAATATTCATTGGAAGGACTGATGCTGAAGTTGAAACTCCAATACTTTGGCCACCCGATGCAAACAGCCGACTCATTAGAAAAGACCTTGATTCTGGGAAAGATTGAAGGTAAGAGAAGGGGACGGTAGAAGGGGATGGTTGGATGGCATCACCAACTCAATGGACATGAGTTTGAGCAAGCTCCGTGAGGTGATGAAGGACAGGGAAGCCTGGCATGCTGTCGTCCATGGGGTCACAAAGAGTTGGACAGGACTAGCACAACAACAACACCGTCAAAAGCTTTTGTGTAGTCAATGAAACAGAAGTAGATGTTTTTCTGAAATTCCCTAGTTTTCTCTGTGATCCAGAGAATGTTGGCAATCTGATCTCTGGTTCCTCTTTCTTTTCTAAATCCCTCTTGGATATCTGGAAGTTCTTGGTTTGCATAATGCTGAAGCCTAGCATGCAAAATTTTAAGCATGACCTTGTTAGCATGGGACAGAGAAGGCAATGACACCCCACTCCAGTACTCTTGCCTGGAGAATCCCATGGGTGGAGGAGCCTGGTAGGCTGCAGTCCATGGNAATATATATATATATATATAAATCTATTGATTTATAGACAAATCATAGAAGACAACCACTAAAGATAATTAAGTTGACCCAACTGTATAAAGCTGTTGTGCCCAGCATTGGAGACCTTCCACCCCAGCTGCCTTAAAGCATAGATATAGATATAGATGTACTTTTTAAAGTTCAAAGTGGTGTCTTGGCATCTGAAGCAGGATCTCATAATTCAGAGCATAACCGCAGAGCTAAGTTAAGGGGGATGCATCTTAGGTTCTAAAAGAGCTTCTCTCTGTACCAGCTTGAAATTTTAGCTGCTTTACTGTGCATGTGTACTCAGCTGTGTCTGACTCTTTACAACCTTATGGACTGCAGCCCACCAGGCTCCACTGTCCATAGGATTTCCCAGGCAAGAATATTGGAGTGGATTGCCATTCCCTTCTCCAGGGGATCTGCCCGACCCAGGGATTGAACTCGGGTCTCCTGCATTGCAAGCAAACTCCTTACCATCTGAGCCACCAGGAAAGCCATAATATTACTGCATAATCCTTATAATTCTTTTTGTAAGTAGAAATAATTTTTCATTTTGTTCTTTTTCAAACTGAACATGATAGAACTCAATAATAGCCAAAAAATATTAAAGGGAAGATATTTTCACTTATCAAAGGTAGTAGAAAGTCTTTTCTGTGAATTGGACATGTTATGTACAGCCTCCAAGAGAGGTGAAAGGTCTAGCTAATTTCTAAACATTCTTCCCAGTGCCCTGGCTTTATGGTTCACGGCACTGAATTTGTTAACTACTAATTGTGTACAGACTAAGAGAACTGTGATCTTGCTGGGGGCTGTATGACTCCTCACACAAATCGTGGTTACACTATTCCCTTAGTTGAAAAGTCTATTGACTTCTTCAAACCCTGGTGCCCTCATCTATAAAAGGGGGATGTTAAAAGCAGTACCTACCTGATAGGTAGCAGTACCTACCTATAAGGTGGTTGTGAGCTGCCATTTCCTCTTCCAGGGGATCTTCCTAACCCAAAGATTGAACCTGCATGGCCTGCATCTCCTGCATTGGAAGCATTTTTTTTTTTTTTTTTTTTAACCACTGAGCCACCTGGGAAGCCCCATAGCTGCTTTAGAATTTCACGCAAATCAGATCTCAAAGAGCTAACTGTCCATAGGATAGTTAGCACACATGAAGCATAGCAGCACACGTGAAGTTTCATTCTGTCAACATCAGAGGCCAGACGATGAGCCCCTTGGGCTAACAAAAAAAGAATCTTTGGAAGAAAATGTATTATTTTTTCTTATTCTGAGAATTATTTTCTTTTTGCTTTGTGAGCGAGGTATCTCATTTTGAAATTAAAACCTTCCATGCTGGGAAAGATTAAGGGCAGGAGGAGAAAGGAGTGACAGAGGCTGAAATGCTTAGATGGAATCACCAACTCAGTGGACAAACTCCAGGAGATAGTGAAGGATAACAAAGCCTGGCATGCTGCAGTCCCTGGGTCACAAAGAGTCGGACATGACTTAGCAACTAAGCAACAATATGCTTAGGTTTTCATATTTGGAGTCTCAAGTGACATCAAATTTTATCTAGAAGAGATTTCTTTGTGCTTCTGTGATAGAAATTTGTCTCTTTGAGCACACATCATGAGATGAAAATGGGCTAATATAAGCTACACAGATTTTCTTAAGGGACTTAGAAAAACAAAACAAACAAAAAAACATGTTGTTTAGCATCTGTTTCTTTGTGGTGCTGAAATAGAAATGCTTTAAGGTGGCCATGGTGGAAATTCTCCCATGCTGGGTACAAGGACTTTACACAGTCGGATCAGCTTATCTTCAGTGTTTATCTTCTAGGATTTGCCAATAAATCAGTAGATTTACAAGAAAAAAAATTTAGTGCCATTAGCCAGTAAAATAGTCTGCAGATTCTTGTAAAAATAATTAAGACAAGAATACCAATACAGTATACTAACGCATATACATGGAATTTAGAAAGATGGTAATAATAACCCTGTATGTGAGACAGCAAAAGAGACACAGATGTATAGAACAATCTTTTGGACTCTGTGGGAGAGGGAGAGAGTGGGATGATTTGGGAGAATGGCATTGAAACATGTATAATATCATATATGAAACAAATCACCAGTCCATGTTCGATGCATGATACTGGATGCTTGGGGCTGGTGCACTGGGACAACCCAGAGGGATGGTACAGGGAGGGAGGAGGGAGGGGGGATCACGTGTATACCTGTGGCAGATTCATGTTGATGCATGACAAAACCAATACAATATTGTAAAGTGATTAACCTCCAATTAAAATAAATAAATTTATATTAAAAATAATAATTTTTTAAAAAGAGAGAGAATATGGCTAAAAAACCCCCAAAAGTTTCCTGGAACTCATCCTTTCTTCTCTAAACCACTGCCACCCTTGGGTCTCCCTCCCTCATGTTACACAGAGGGGGAGAAAAGCCCACGTGCCTTTGATGGGGTCATTTCTTTCTTTGTTCAGAGTTAGGGAGATGGTGAATTGTTGTAACTAATCATGTTAGAATCCTGACTGGGTGTGTCACCCAAATATAAAAATACAATAAACTAACCAGAGTCCAAAATGATGATGCTACATATCATCATAGAATTATTTTCTGATTAAAAACCTGATGCTCTAGTACTGCAGAATTTAAAAACAGCACATTAGTGAGTTGTCAAAGATTCTGCCTGCTAATGCAGGAGATATGGGTTCTATTCTTGGGTTAGGGAGATCCCCTGGAGAAGGAATTGACACCCCACTCCAGTATTCTTGTCTGGGAAATCCACAGATGGAGGAGCCTGGAGAGCTACAGTCCCTGATGTTGCAAAGAGTCTGACACGGCTGAGTGACTGTGCACACGACACACATATGCATAGCTGATGTTGGCTGGGTGGGATGTTGGCTGGTTTGTTCTGCTATTGCTTATAAAATTAAATGATATTTTTATTGAATAGAAGGATATGAGAAAGGCACAGTTTGGTGATTGTTCTGTAAACCTAATGCCCTTGACCATGTAGAGTAGCTTTCAATCACGTGTAAGAGGATCACCTGGAAGCTTAGAATATTGATGCCCAGGCTGATGTTAAAGAAATTATGATTTATGTTTTGTCAGGAAAAAAGACAAATTAAAAGTAGATCCCTGGATGGGTATTTAATTCTTTTAGAACCTCCCTGCGTACATGCCAAGTTGCTTTAGTCGTGTCTGACTCTTTGCAACCCCATGGACTGTAGCCCACCTGACTCCTCTGTTCACAGGTTTCTCCAGGCAAGAATACTGGAGTGGGTTGCCATGCCTTCTTCCAGGGGATCTTCCTGACCCAGAGATTGAACCTGGAACTCTTAGTCTTCTGCATTGGCAGGCAGATTCTTTACCACTAGTACCACCTGGGAAGCCCAGAAGCTCCCTACTTGATTTGAAAGGGCAACCAGGTTTGAGATTCCTGCTAGAGATAAGAGGTAATCCTGTGTGGTTTTTAAAGTCTTATTACCTTTTTATGTTCACGCGACTACGGAGAGACAACTATTGGACATGGGACCTGCAGTAAGATTCAGTCCTGCAAGAGGAGAGCATTCACTGGAGAGATGTCACCTGCTGTTGGCTCCTCATCACTGTACCTGCCGGTTATGATATCCCCAAGCTTGTGAGACAAGTATGTGGTCCTGGGAGGATTCTGGTGTTATATTGCTAAGCATGTTTAGAACTGTAGCAGATTAGGACAGTAAATATGTATGTGTGAACAGAAGTACATGTGTGATATGTATATGAAATACGTGTTTACTCATGTGTTTGAAATTACAGCTCGGTTTCTGTTTCAAACAAGAGGCACCTTATGTTCATAACCACCCATTCTGAATCCCTTTCATAGTGTTTTGTAGAATAGCTAGAATAACCATCGTTTACTTATTTCCAGTATCATATAATTTTTTTAAGGAAAAAACAAAGACTGTTCTGTGTTTTTATGTTAGATCATTAAAATGGCATCCTTGCTTCATTCTCTTCTTTGGAAACATCTGAACTTGCTAAAGTGAACAAATGTATTGATTCAAACATGTGAAGATATTATTATAGTTGGTCACTGAATGAACATTTTGAGTGCTTTATTTCTCCTTTCTTTCCTCTCTTTCTTAAGGAAATAAATGTGAAAATAAACTTGGCCTCTATGCAATAATGTGTGTTCATGCTAAAACTGAATACTTATAGAAAGTCCAGCACCTGGAAAAATTAAGCATGGCTTTCTCTGTTGTTTTTTTTTTTCCTCACAGAACATAGATCATGCATAGACGTTTGCCTAATAGTTTTCAATCCCAAGAGTAAGGGATATATTTCTAGGTAATTATTTGTAATATAGTTTGTTCCATATATGGAAATAGAGGGGACTTGAAGTTACAGTCATTTTTCACGGCTGTGTGTAATTATTCTACATGATTTTCATTTTCTATTTTTGTTAGAAAGAATTCCTCAGTTGCCTACTAGGATAAGAAGCAGATGGATTTTTTGTTGGAGTATAGTTGTTCTACAATGTTGCTAGCTTCTACTGTACAGCAAAGTGACTCAGCCACATGTATACATAACCTCTCTCCCTTGGATTTCCTTCTCATTTGGATCATCACAGAGCACTGAACGGTGTTCCCTGTGCTATACAGTAGGTTCTCATTGGTTTTTTACTTTGTACATAGTATCAATAGTGTATATACATCAATCCCAGTCTCCCAATCTGGAATAGACCAGTTCTCAGGAAAGGGCCCAGGTAGTGAGGGAGTGTCTGATTTAGGCAAGATGGGTCTAGCAGCAGATGTCCATCAAACTGGTCCTGGCATGGAACACCTGGCCTGGAGCCACACAGGTGAGCAGCTAAGTGAATCTGCTGGGGGTTAGACCTGGAAGCTGAGTACAGGAGGTGGTCAGAGGTCAACCTGGTGACTCCAGGCTGCAGCCGACTGGACATGTGCAGGGAGGCTAGTGATTGGCTGAAACTGGGTAGCCTAGGGGCATCAGGTGAGGACCAAATGGATTTCTCTGGGAAACGCAAAGAATCTTGAAGGGTCAACCCAAAGTTTCTTCAAACTTAAGACCCAAAGCCTATAGCAGGATGTTTCCAACAAAGGCTGAGGCTGAAGCCATGAATGGCTTCTCTGCAAAGACTAAGAGTGTTTCTAAACCCAAGCGACTTTCCCCAAAGAATCACAGCCAGCCATTCAGAGGAGCATGAAGCTTTGTGAGATCCAAGTCTTCTAATTTTAAGAGAAATAGAGAAGACATGGAAGGGCAGTTGGGAAAGAGAGAGGAGAATCTGGGATATTTTTTAGTGTTCCTTCTGTCTTGTCCTCTGACCTCCATCCCTATTAGAAAAGTGTGCCTTTGCAGTGAAAGGGTAGAACTTGGAGTACATACTGTAAATAAATGTCATTGCTGATTGATTTCAATATTTCTGTTTGTTTTATATTTATGCACTTGTCTATAATCCTGAGTTATGTTCTTCTTTACCCTATAAACTTCCCTTAATGTATATCCTGCCCCTGGCATTCTCTACCACTATGATTTCTATAACATTGACTATTTCCACGAGATTGAGGCTTTCCTGATAACTCAGTTGGTAAAGAATCTGCCTGCAATTCAGGAGACATGGGTTCAATTCCTGGGTTGGGAAGATCCCCTGGAGAAGGGATAGGCTATCCCTTCCAGTTTTCTTGGGCTTCCTTTGTAGCTCAACTGGTAAAGAATCCTCCTGCAATGCAAGAGACTTGGGTTCAATTCCTGGGTTGGGAAGATCCCCTGGAGAAGGGAAAGGCTACCCACTCCTGTATTCTGGTCTAGAGAATCCCATGGACGTCCATGGGGTTGCAACTGAGCGACTCTCACTTTCACCTTTCACTTCAAGAGACTGAAGACAGGAAGAGAAGGGATCAACAGAGGATGAGATGTTTGGGTGGCATCATTGACTCAGTGGACATGGGTTTGAGCAAACTCTGGGAGATAATGAGAGACAGGGAAGGCTGGTGTGCTGCAGACCATGGGGTTGCACAGTCAGACACAACTTAGTGACTGAAAAGCAACAACAAAATTCCCAGGAGAGTTGACTAGTTCGTGAAATTTAGCTGAAATATTACAGGATTTAGCATCAGTGTTGCTTACATAATTATTATAATTATAACTGTACAAGCAAAGGGATGGTGAATAATGTCAGAAAAATTAATAAGCTGCCTACAGTTCATTTCCACAAATAGGCAATTTCCCCTATAATTTATGTTTATGATATGGCCTTGGTAGGATTTTAATGCAAGCCATTTAGATATAAATATCATCTAAACATCGCCCTTTGCTACTTATGCATAATTCCAGGGCATAATTAGGTCCTCAGAGCCTGATGGTCAACATTCATAAACTACCTGACGCGTCACTTATGATAAACTGAACAGAACTGAAAAATGCATATAGTCATCCATCTTTTTATTCATTCACATGTGAAATCAGTTTAATTTTGTGTCTGGAGAAAAGTATGGTGAGTATCCATTCTCCTTGGCCTTTGAAGGTCTGGGAGCATGTGTCCAGCTCTACCTTGGATGTTCCTCACACCAAATGACCTTGATTAGGGAATGCCCCTCATCCCCAGAGTCTGAGGGGCATTTAGCTTTGATAAATTTCTCAAACAAGGGAACTTGACCCTGCAGATGCTGTGTTCTTCACCCATCTCAGCCCACCCCACTGTATGGCTGCAGGCAACACCACTGAGTCATCTCTTCTAGTTTACACATCTATTGGCTTTTATTTTCAAGGAGTGCAAAGAAACAATAAAATTAAAAGAAACTGAATGAGCACATTAAATGAAAGATGAACAAAATCAACATCATTTCGATTTTTTCAAAGCGATGAGTTTTCCTGATTTTGTCAAGTTGATCACCTGTGCAGGTCTTAAGTGATGTTTTCTCCTTTCATATATAAGCATCACTCCATCTTAGTTAATTCATCTCTGCTGAAGCACCTAGAACTCAGGGACCTAACCAATAATTGCTAAGTATTCCGTCTGTGTTTTATGGACAGGCTGCACAAACTTGGTGCAAACCTCAGAAGCATCAGTCAGCACAGAGTATGTCTCCCCTGCATAGACCTCACAGGGACAGCTTGTCAAAGGCCCAGAGGTGACACTGCCAGAAGCTTGTAGCTTTCTCTGTATATGTGAGGAAGTGAAAGACCATTAAACCATTGTTCTGAACCCCTACCCCAGGTGAGAGCTCATGTTAGGGGACAGGGAGTATCTGAGGACACCCTCAGTCCTTAAGGGAAGATTCAGAGAAGACAAATATAGGAGAAAAATCATGCCAGTAATTTGGAGGAGATTATGGGAAATTTTAAATAGTATTCAAAGATGGTACCAAATAAATTATGCAACTATTGCTAATGGTATACAACACTTGTCTTGGGTTCTAGAGCCATCAAAGAATTCTCAAATGCACAGTATATGTATAATAGGTCTCACCATATTCCATGAANAAACCTGTCTCTTATACACACCCAGATGTGTATAAGAGACAGATACAACACTTGTCTTGGGTTCTAGAGCCATCAAAGAATTCTCAAATGCACAGTATATGTATAATAGGTCTCACCATATTCCATGAAACTTGTCAGACAGGTATTGTTATCCTAATCAGCAGATGAAGAAAAGGAGCCTTCAAAAAGAAAACAGAGATTAAAGAAACTTCCCCTTTTCATCCATGCAATTATCTACTACAGTACTTAAATCACTAAGAACTTAATTAAACCAGGATCCAAAACATTACCCCCCAAAAGTATATAATATTCATATCTATAAAGGCTGAAATGATAGTTTCCTAAAATAAATTCAAATAGTGTATCTCAAATGTGTCTAAGTATTTGACTTTTATAAGAGCAAGAAATTTAAGCATGTAATATTAAGGATGAGACAAGAATGATTTTGAATTATGTATGTATGTTATATACAAAATAAATACAAAGTGTTGAAATAATGGAAAATAGAAATAGTGCTTCAAAATAAGCTTAAAAATAAAAATGAAAAGCTAGCACTTTAAAAATACAGTATAGTTAATTAAAAATATTTATGTAAGTAGTATTTTCATAAAAATAAGTTCTTTAAAATCTTATTACTTGGTTAAATTTTTTACCACTACCAAAATCCTAAAATGTTTTTCACTATGGAATATATATACATAGATAGATAAATTGATTGACTGAACATCAGCTATGACATATAGTTTTAAAGTTAACGCCTTTCCAGTGTTGAAACATCCCTATGTTGGACATTCTACACTTGCTATAATTAATTATAAATATATTCTTAAAAATATATATTTTTGGTTACTTTAAGGTTCTGCTTATCCAACAATGTGAAGAGAACTATTCTCTCCCATGAGGTCTTCCATACTCACTCAGTTCTAGCTGCATCCACTTACCTGTCCCCAAAACATCACAGATGCTATCTTTAAGGCCAATTGCAGCCTCTCGCCTCACCTGATTCTCTTCTGAGCTGTTAGAACATGGGATGTCCTGGCCCAACCCCCATTTCCCATAAGCCTTTGCTCTGACAGCCCTTGTAAAATGGAAAGCCATTCCTCTGGCTTTTTGTGTTCCTAATTCCTCTTATCTGCATTATTCATCATCATAAACCTAACACTCTTTATGTATACCATATAATCGCTATTTGAAATATCTCTGTAACCCATTGGAACATGGGGTCTCTGAGGATGGACACTTTACTTTGTGTGTCTCCAGCTCCTAGATTAATAGGCACACAATAGCTCTTGACCAGTTTTTGTGTCATCAGCATTTTATTATCATTATTATTTTTCATCACTTGTAATTTGTGCTCTATGCTTATGGAAAGAGATTAATGACAGCCTTTTTAAAAATACATATTACTCTTCTACATAAATGAAAATAAAAATATTAGCAAAAATACATGGCTTTTTCCCATTCAGAATCTGACCCTTCTGACTTTCACTTCAAAAGTCACTGATGACTATTTTCATATATAACATTTTCTGGGCCATCAGAACCATTGGTGATAAAGCAGTTCTTCAAAGAATCCACACAAATAGCTGAACACCCTTGATGTGGCTAGCTTTGTGGTTGTGTTGCTGAGCCAGCCTACTAGGACTCTTGTTCATTTTGGACACTTTCAAACGTATATAAAAATAGATTGCACGCATGCTAAGTCACTTTAGTCATGTCCAACTCTGTGTGACCCCACAGATCATAACCTGCCAAGCTCCCCCATCCATGGGATTCTCTAGGCAAGAATACTGGAGTGGATTACCTTGCCTTCCTCCAGGGGATCTTCCTGACCCAGGGATTGAACCCAGGTCTTCTGCATTGCAAGCAGATTCTTTTCTGTCTCAGTCACCAGAGAAGCCCTGATAGATGTGTAGGTGGTTATATATTGACTACTATGAATAAATCTGCAATGAATATAATAATATAATGACTTCAGTTATCTCTTAGATACTGATTTTATTTCCCTTTAGATATAATACACAGAAGTAGGACCAGGGGAGCATATGGTAGATCTATTTTCAAGTTTTAACTGAAACTCCCTGCTGTCAAGAGACTGAATTTTAGCCTGTCCCACCCTTTGAGGGTTGGGTTACCTGAGTTTTGAATTTCTCCCCTACTTGTAGTTGAACTGAAGACGTCTTCAGTTGCTTGTATATTTTAAAGTAAATCCTGAATATTTCACGTATAAGACCTCAGACTGACCTCTAACTGACAAGGACATTTTTTCCAAAAACATTTTTCAAGAGTCAGAGAAGATTTTTTTTTTNTAAGTTAAATAAGCAGGGTGACAATATACAGCCTTGATGTACTCCTTTTCCTATTTGGAACCAGTCTGTTGTTCCATGTCCAGTTCTAACTGTTGCTTCCTGACCTGCATACAGGTTTCTCAAGAGGCAGGTCAGGTGGTCTGGTATTCCCATCTCTTTCAGAATTATCTAGGGAGTGGAAAGGAGAAAATCCATTGCACAGAGACCAGGGCTGAGGCTCAAGATGACAGATGACTTATTCAAGGTCACCCTCTTTTCTGATTGGACCGAGAAAGAGCTATGGCCAGATCTTTTGTGTCTGAGCTAGTGAAACCGTACAACCCAAATTGGGACTTGAATGATTGGGACTCTTTTATCGTGTTTTGCTTTATTGAATATTAATTATAGATTTTGGAGAACCACCAGTACTGGGCTAGCTTATAGCACAATCATACTGTGTATTTCCAATCTTTTTAGATTTTCAGTAAGTTCTACCAGCTGAGTAGCATCCTTCTTACCATTGCCTAAGGGTAGCTACTAAAGCGCCTTCAGCTACAATATTGTTAAATTCACAGGACCTTTTGGTTGTTCTACTCCCCTCCCCTCGCTCTGGCCCCAGAGTAAATAAATGACCCCTGGGTCATTAAGCCTGAGGATGGAGAGAGGAAGGACCTACTGAGTACCCCTGGATCCAAGTAAACTCTCTGATGCAGTGAAGAAAGTGGGGAGCCAAACAGGAATTCAGCATTGAAGTGGGTCTTGCTCCTGTGTTCCAGCCTCAGGAGCTGGCAACAGTCCCTGCCCTAGGTCTGCAGAAAGAAGAGAATACTTGAAAGGGTTACAGCAGCAGCTTGCAAAGGTAAATGGGATGCTGAGGCAGTAAAAAAGGTGGCTGTTCTTTTATTCCTGTGTCACAGGCAGTAATTGGCAGCATAAAGAATGGTAATAGGAGCCATAAACAGGTAAATATGCAAACGTTTCATTCTTCCTTGCATATTCATCACTAATATGCACCAAAAAGAGCTGTCTGTCATAATCAGCCATGTTAGAACAATATGGTAGAAAAGCAAACAAATTCACTGAAGTCTTTCTGCTGCAGGATTGGTTGGGTTCCCTTTTTGCAAATGTTTTTACATTAGAGAAACTAGCAGAATCTAAGTATAGGATTAAGTGTTAGATTTGCCAAATAACTCAAACTTTCAAGTGTCTTACACTTTACATGTCAAGATCTTTGTGTCAAAAGTAATTTGGTTGCTCTTGTTTGGTGGTGGGGGGTGTGGAGAGAAGGGGAGGGTGATAGTGGGAGTTGCTTGACTGGGGGGAGGGCAGTGAGAGTGGATGACTTGATTTCAACCCTCCAGATAAATGGTTCGACTCTGACTCAGTTTGTTTATATTGTACTAAACACGTGTGCCATTTCTTGTTAATTTTTATAATCTTTCCATTGGCAATAGGTGTAGTCATGCTAACAGAATTGTCCCCAGTCCATTCTGTCACTCTTTGAAAATTAAACCAGTTGGTTGCAGTGTGTTAATGTGTGTTAGTCACTCAGTCTTATCTGACTCTGGGACGCTATGGACTATAGCCTGCCAGACTCCTCTGTCCGTGGGATTCCCCAGGCAACAATACTGGTGTGGGTTGCCATGCCCTTCTCCAGGGGATCTTCTTGACTCAGGGATGGAAGCTGGGTCTCCTGCATTGTAAGCAAATTCGTTACCGTCTGAGCCACCAGGGAAGTTCATTCATGTTTGGACACAATTTGTGCATGCTTGTAAATATTTGTCACTTAGTCACCTGGAAGTCTAATGGTGGATGATGATGACGTGGCTGAACTACAGTCAGTTTGGCAGCACCAACTCTGATGGAGCTGATCCTTCATTCTTCCTCTACCTCATCCTTTACTTGTTTGCTCTTTACCCTCCTTTCCAGGGTAAATACAGCAGGTGGGACAGCTGACCTGAGATGCCTGCCTTTGGAAAGTAATATCATCTGGCTCTTAGGCATGAAATTAGATCAGAACATGCCACCCTAGATATGCCCTTCTGGCATAAAGACCTCCCTATGCTCCCCTATTTGCCCAAGAGCAGTGAGTATGTTTCCCCTTTGTGAATGTCTCCCCACCCCACCCCTTTTACCAGGAATTGCAGAATGACTCAATCACCAGAGAGGATTCTAGACTCCTGGGCCCAGAATGGCACTGTTAGGAATCTACATAAGCTTTGCTAAAACACCCTAGTCTCCCTTTGTTGTTTAGTCACTAGTTGTGGGCGACCCTTTGCAACCCCATGGACTGTGACCCTCCAGGTTCCTCTGTCCATGGGATTTCCCAGGCAAGAATACTGGAGTGTGTTGCCATTTCCTTCCCCAAATCTCCCTTTAGCTTTCTCATATATTAACCTACCATCCCACATATTCCTGCCTCTCAGGCTTCCCAGATGGCTCAGTGGTGAAGAACTTGCCTGCCAATGAAGGAGATGTGAATTCAGTCCCTGGGTTGGGAAGATCCCCTGGAGAAGGAAATGGCAACCCATTTCAGTATTTTTGCTGGGATAATCCCATGGACAGAGGAGCTTTGCAAGCTACAGTACATGGGGTTACAAGGAATCAGACACGATTTAGTGACTCAACAGCAGCAAATCTCAAAACCTTGTTCCTTTGCACTATCAGTCCAAGGGGTTGCAAAAAGTCAGACATGACTGAGTGACTAATGCACTTTACATTGTCACTTTTCCATAAATTTATTGTTCTTTGTTCAAATGTCTAAGTCTTCAGGTCTGACTGCCTCTTGGGGTTTTCATTTCATTTCTCTGAGCCCCATTCCCCTCCCCATGTGCATACAAAATAAACCTTTTCTCCTGCTAAGCTGTCTTTGGCTGATTGAGTTCAAGGACCCAGCCACTGAGCCCATTTAGGGTAAAGCAAACAGGTTTTTTTCTGCCTTGTTAAGTGACTCAAAAAAACCTTAGGTGGAAAAATTAAAAGTCTGCCAAGTGGCTTAGGATGCTTGGAGATTCATTACATAAAGTAGCCCACATTGTATCTGCCAGGGGCAAGAGTTTAAGGCTTAAGAAATAGAACATCTGGGTTCCTCCCCAACACCATTCTTCACTGGCTTGGAACTAGTGACTGAGCTTCACAGACCTACTGAATTGTCTGTAAAACAATCTTAATTATTTCAGCTGGCTCTTTCTCACAGGGCTGTCTAAGGAAAAGAAAAAAAAATATGGAAAACACTGAAAAAAAAAAACTATAAAGCATTTTACAGATGTCACATTCAATATTTAGTTCTACCTCTAGATAAAATAGTTTTAAAACTCCTTCTTATAAGGCTATTGTGAGAAATTGAGTTATGTTGCCTTAAGATCAGGGGTACATTTACTTGATCTTTTCCAAACCACTAGAAATAAGATACAAATTGTACTAGGGGATTATAATCTGGCTAGAAGATAAGAATTAAAGTTTTGGTGAAGATGTAACTTTAAAAAATTGTGCTTTATGATTGTGAATTTTGTCCACTCTCCCTTCCATGACCATGTGTTGGTCCACTCGGGCATCCAGATGAGTCTAAGTAAAGAGTAGTTACCAGTAGTCATGTACACATGTGAGAGTTGGACCATGAAGAAGGTTGAGCATTCCAGTGGTTAAGACTTCATCTTCCAATGCAGGGGGTGTGGGTGCAAACTCTGGTCAGGGAGCTAAGATCTCACATGCCTG
>SJYV01037995.1:0-29224 GCA_006410875.1 Neotragus pygmaeus | reverse complement strand
GGGTCATGAAAGACTATAAATCATTTGCAGAAATGGTCACATCTGTGTTTTAGAAATGTAGTGGGATTTCTAAGCAAAAATTATAGCCATTTTTACATATTTCTGATTTTAAAAGTATTACTTACAGGCATTAGCGATAAAGGTGTATCTCAGCAGTTTTCCATCTTTCATCCATAGAGTTTCAAATACACGTGGCTTTCTCCCCAGGAGTTTAACTTCATGCAATGTTGTTGTTGAGTCTCTAAGTTGTGTCTGGCTCTTTGCAATCCCATGGACCGTAGCCTGCAAGTCTTCTCTGCCCATGGGATTTCTCCAGGCAAGAATCCTGGAGTGGGCTGCCATTTCCTTCTCTAGGGGATCTTCCCGACCCAGTGATCAAAACTGCATCTCTTACATCTCTTGCATTGGTGGTCACTCATTTGTGTTAGACTTTTTGCGACCCCGTGAACTGTAGCCCTCCTCTGTCCATGGAGATTTCCTGGCAAGAGTACTGAGTGGGTTTTCATGCCTTCCTCCAGAAGATCTTCCCAACCCAGGGGTTGAATCTGACACTCCCGTGTCCTCTACATTGCAGGTGAATTCTTTACTATTGTGCCACCAGGGAAGGCCAAGTACATGCCTATGGTTGAATAATATTCAGTCTAAAGTCACATGACTTGTGATGTCATGAAACACATTTATTGATATGACCATCTTCCCAGTAAACTGGGCTTCCCTGGTGGCTTGGCTGGTAAAGAATATGCCTGCAATGTGGAAGACCTGGGTTCGATTCCTGGGTTGGGAAGATCCCTTGGAGAAGGGAATGTCTACCCACTCCAGTATTCTGGCCTGGAAAATTCCGTGGACTGAGGAGCCTGGTGAATTATAGCCCATGGGATCACAAACAGTTGTACATGACTGAGCGACTTTCACATTCCTTCCTGGTAAACTGCTAATATCTCAAAGACAAGGACCATGGGAAACCCATTACTTTATCCCCTGAAACTGCCTCACGGGACCAGCACTCAGTAGATGTTTGATAACATGAAACAAAGTAGTAAAATTCAGCAGCAAAACTAGGGGCTTTGCGGAAGTCTTCAGGCAGTTTTTGAAACAGAATAAGTAAGAAAATATGCCATAAATTCACATAAAATTCAGGAAATCAGCTTTTAATAAGAACCTTCGAGATATTGTTTAAAACATCCAAGTTAATGAAGAACTTGTCATTATTATAGAAAGCTGCTTCTCACACCAGCCTGTGATGGCCTTATGTACATATGGGGTGGTGTTCTTGAGGGTTCCAATGTCTCATCTACTGACCAGTGGTCATGGTTACTCGCGAGCGTGTTCCAAAGAGTCAATTCACTGATATTAATAAATGATGACCAATTACCATGATATATTAAAGTATTGAATGAACCCTATTTTACTTCCATCTTCAAGTGAGCTATATACATTGGATTAGCCATCAGATTAGACAGAAAAGTGTCTTTATCTGAGCATCTGTGAATGTTTTTAATGAATGCGCTTTACTGTGCATTATTTGTGTTCTAATGAATGCACTTAACTGTGTTTTTAATGAAGGCACTTTACTGAGCATTATTTGGAGGGCTTGGCAGAGAACCTCAGAGGGCATCGAGGAGCCAGCCTACCCCAGGGAGGCTCTCACAGAGTGATCCAAACAGATCATTCCTTTCTGGTCCCATACCTGGTGGCAGCTGGTGCTTCTATCGGCTTCTCAGAGCAGCCAGCCTCTGGAGATGCTTACCTGGGAGGAGCACAGCCAGGCTGGGAGGCAAGAAAAGCTTGTGACAACACTGAGAATGTAGCTCAGGCATAAAAAGTTTATGACGACAATTTCTATTTAGACAGATGTGGTTTTTTTACTGCCTTTCTTGGAGTAACTATTTAATAGCATCCTCTCTTTTACTCTCAAAAATGTGTCAAGTTACCTGAAAATTATACAGATTATTATATATTATGCAAATAAATTATAAAATTATATATAATTATATAAATTATGAAAATTATATAGGATCAGATTTTTCTGTCTGCATCATCTTTGAGTTTGGCTCTAGGAAAATTTCCAGGCTTAGGAGACCCTCCAATATTCATTGGAAGGACTGATGCTGAAGCTGAAGCTGTAATACTTTGGCCACCTGACGGGATGAGCCTACTCATTGGAAAAGTCCATGATGCTGGGTAAGATTGAAGACAGAAGGAAAAGGGGGTGACAGATGATAAGATGATTGGAAGGTATCATCAACTCAATGACATGAGTTTGAGCAAACTCCAGAACATAGTGAGGGTGGCCTGGCTTGCTGCAGTCCTTGGGGTCATAAAGGGCAGGACACAACTGAGCGACTGAACGACTGAACAACAACAAGGGAATACATTACTAGTAGATAGTGTTTATGGAGCACTTTCTATTGCCAGAGCACGAAAGTGATTTTATTACATCATTGCATCATCATTACAACCAGATTGTAAGGTCGGCACTGCTTTGAACATCCCCATTTTATAGATGAGGACACCAGGGTTTGAAGAAGTCAATAGACTTTTCAAGTAAGGGAATAGTGTAACCACAATTTGAGTGAGTGGCCGTATGGCCCCCAGCAAGATCATATGTCACTTAGTCTGTACAGAATTAGTAGTTAACAAATTCAGTGCTGTGAACCATAAAGCCAGGGCACTGGAAGGAATGTTTGGAAATTAGCTAGATCTTTTACCTCTTCTGGCTTAAGGCCATACATAATATGACCAATTCACAGTAAATAGTTTCTACTACCTTTGATAAGTGAAAATATCTCTCCTTTAATATTTCTGGGCTATTATTGAGTTTTCTATCAGGTTCAGTTTGAAAAAGAACAAAATGAAAAATTATTTCTACTTATGTAAAGGATTATATTTATAAGGATTATGCATTGATATTATGGCTTCCCTGGTGGCTCAGATGGTAAAGAGTCTGCTTGCAATGCAGGAGACCTGAGTTCGATCCCTGGTTTGGAAAGATCCCCTGGAGAAGGGAACGGCAACTCCCTCCAGTACGCTTGCCTGGAGAATTACATGGACAGAAGAGCCTGGCAGGCTACAGTCCATGGTGTCACAAAGAGTCAGACATGACTGAGTGACTAATGCACTTGAGAAATCTGTATGCAGGTCAGGAAGCAACAGTTAGAACTGGACATGGCACAACAGACTGGTTCCAAATAGAAAAAGGAGTAGGTCAAGGCTATATATTGTCACCCTGCTTATTTAACTTCTATGCAGAGTACATCATGAGAAACGCTGGACTGGAAGAAGCACAAGCTGGAATCAAGATTGCTGGGAGAAATATCAATACCCTCAGATATGCAGATGACACCACCCTTATGGCAGAAAGTGAAGAGGAACTAAAAAGCCTCTTGATGAAAGTGAAAGAGGAGAGTGAAAAAGTTGGCTTAAAGCTCAACATTCAGAAAACGAAGATCATGGCATCTGATACCATCACTTCATGGGAAGTAGATGGGGAAACAGTGGAAACAGTGTCAAACTTTTATATTTTGGGGCTCNGGGTTCCCTTTTCTCTACATGCTCTCCAGCATTTATTGTTTGTAGACTTTTTGATAGCAGCCATTCTGTCCAGTGTGAGATGGTAACTCATTGTGGTTTTGATTTGCATTTCTCTGATAATGAGTGATGTTGAGCATTTTTTCATGTGTTTGTTAACCATCTGTAATCTTCTTTGGAGAAATGTCTCTTTAGTTCTTTGGCCCATTTTTTGATTGGGTTGTTTATTTTTCTGGAATTGAGCTGCAGGAGTTGCTTGTATATTTTTGAGATTAGTTGTTTGTCAGTTGCTTCATTTCCTATTATTTTTTTCCCATTCCAAAGGCTGTCTTCACCTTGCTTATAGTTTCCTTCGTTCTATGAAATTTTTACTTTATTCATTATCAAAAGAACTCCTTTGTGAATTATACCTTCAAAATTGTGTTAATATTTTTAAACACTTTATTCTAACCCATCTAGAATTTACAATACATTAGGAATATAACCATATGTTTTAGTTTTTCAAATAGTTGTTTAAGAGAACCCTTTAATGTGAAATATCACCTTAATTATATATGCAAGTCTTTCTATTTACTAGGGTTGATTTCTACATACTTTATTCTGTTGCACTAATCTTACTGTAAATGGTTTCATCAGTATCACAGAATTTAAGTTAGAGTAACTTTAGTGTCCTTTAATGTACGTCAGTGCAAGTCCCCTCTTTTTATTTTTCAATGTTGTTGAAATTTCGCTTGTCTTACAATTGAATGTTAGAACCGTTTTTTAAAGTTTTTGTCCATGCCCGTTTCTATTAGAACTACAATAATTCTATAAATTGACTGGGAGAGAATTAGCACCTTTATGGGAAAGTTTCTTTCCACTCAGCATTATGATGTACCTCTCTTCGTTCAAAGCTTCTTTCATGCCTTCTCTGTAGTCTGTGGCCTTCATCTGGATTCTGCATATTTACTCCTGAACATGTAGTAATTCCATGCTGCTACGAAATGGGTTTTTCATCCCGCATTTCAAAATGTAATGGCTATGTGCGGCACTCCCCCCAGCCCGGAGTTTAAGCATAATTCTAACCTCCTTTAAATCCATCCAGTTCCTGTGTTCTGTATACTCTATCCTGCCCTCTGTTGTCCACTTTCATTGCCATAGGCTTCATATATACTTCATATATACTCTCCACTTTCACTGCCACTGGCTTCATATAGACTCTGAGCATCTCTTAGCTGGATGATCATACATTTTTCCATACTGGTCACCCTGGCTCCAAAATCATTTCACTCTAACCTGTACTTTGATGATGAGTGATTTTTTTCTGAAATTCAAATACTGTATTCTCAAATTTCTCTTCAAATACGTAAATATCTATCCACTGATTACTTTCAATGTTTTAGGCGCAGATGGTCCCAGAGTCTGGCCACCGTCTCCTCTTATCTCCTAGCCCATCTAACTTGCCACTAAGCTCCAGCCTTCCAGATGCTCACAGTTTGGTGCATGGACAAGTAGTGAAAACTGTATACTTTGCAGTTAGTATTTCCTCTGCCAGAATGTAATCTGTATGAACACTATTACTGGACTGAACATTGCAGTACCCAAAGTAACTGATGGTAATGGGAACAAACAATTCCTGCATGTTAATGACAGCACAGTGGAAGTGTGTGGTTCTCCAGGCAGCTCATGTCCAAGAGGTGATTCAGAAACTCAACTCCTTTCCACTTTGTGATGCTGCCACCTTAGACATGTGGTATCCAAGGAGAGAAGAGAGGTTGTGAGGATCTTGGGGCAGGAGTGGGGGGCATGTTATGACCAAGCTTTCACATTCTTCTGGCCACATTTCATTGCCAAAACCCATAAGAGTTTATAACATGACTTTGTGGGGAGCTGGGAAAGATAGCCGTTCTTTGTGCTTAGGAAACGGACATGAAATTGGTTAGCACAGAGCCAGTTTCTGCCGCAACCCTTCAAGGGCAGCCAATCTATTCCACTGGTTTTAGTATTCCCAGTACCTATCACAGTGCTTCGAAATATAAAGTAAGTTGATAAAAGCATTAATAAATAAACAGATAAGCTCTAACTCATCTAGCTATACAATTAACACAATATCTAGAATCTAAATAGGATTGTATGGGTACATGAAGCTACAACTGTGTCTGGGAGGTGAGTTTGGTTTTAGATTCTATCTCCAGTTTGAGATTGAAATGAGACATCGATTTCCAGTTGAACACAGGCCATTCTGAAGCAATGGCTTTCCCTTCCAGTCCTGGTCCTCCAGTGTTTTTCCTCAGCCAAGTACAGCTCCCTCCATCCCGTGTGAGCCATCAGGTGGCATCATCAGCCCAGGGTGGACAGCACTTCTCTTGCTGGCTGGTAAGTGATGAGAGTGCAGGGTTCCTGCTGCTATGTTCCCAAAGCGTAGCCTTGTATCTGATACTGGGGACAAAAGAAGCCAGAGACCCAGGAAAGTATAAATGGGGTTCAATTCAGAGAATGGTATGTTGCAATGTAAATCTACAGACTTGGAGTGGTGTGAGGAAATAAGATTTAGGGATCATGACATAGTTCTGCCTGAGTGTCGGACCAGAAAACAATGCTCCTGGAGGTGTAGATATGAAGTGACTTTGGATAGATCTTCTGGATGTTAAACTTTTTACCTGAAAAGTCAAGAAGCATCTCCCCATGAAGGGTACCACACAGAGTACAGTGCCTTTCCAGCCTTCCCTGGTGCAGTATTATTCCTAACCAGACTCAGTTGCCTGCAGTTTTTGTATGGGCAAGTGAATGTTCAGTGTTCAGCCCAAAGTTTGGTTAAGAGCACTTTTGTCAAGATGATGGTCATGGATGATTGTACCCATGATGTTGTATTCACTGTGGTCAGTACAGATTCCTCTCAGTGCATTCAGTAGAGACTTGATTGTACAGAATCCTCGTCTTGTCTTATTACATACATCTTTAATGTGTCATATTTATTTTGTAATAGACATAAAACAAGCTTGAAGAGTTGACAAACTTTTTAATTAAAAAGAAATCAAAACCACAGACAATAGAATTTAGCTAAATATGCATCAGAAGATCTTTTCTCCTGCTTCAATTTGCCTAAACATCTTGAATGAAAGTCATTGTTTTTTTGCAAATTAGCTGACTTATCAAAAGTGATGTATATGGGTTTTCTTTTCCAGCAAGCATTTATGGAGTCCCCTCTATATGCAAGGTACTGAGCTAGGAGCCATGGGAGAAAACAAATATCAACTAACATGTTTCTGTTTTGAAGCTTAAGGGTTTAAAGAAAAATGAAATGTGTGCATAAACAGGTATATAACAAGTCAGAGTGTAATAAGGGCTCTAAGAGCACAATCAACCTAAATTCTTCTTTCAAACTTCAATGACCTCAGTAGAATTATTAGAGCACTCACATAGATTGTTGATGGCATTACAAAAGACGCACACTTTGGGGAAGAATTGATCTTCAGCTCTCAACGGCAGTAGATATGTTTCACTGTTTTGTTTTTTGGCCACACCACATGGCCTGTAGGATCTTCCCTGACCAGGAATGGAGCCCATGATCCCTGCAGTGGGAGCTCGAAATCCTAACTGCTGGACCACCAGGAAAGTCCATGTTTCACTGTCCTATAGGTCAAGCCTGCTGGAGTGAGTCTTTGAAGGAACCAGGCAGAACACAAGCCCAGAGGCCACAGGGAAATCTCTCTTCTGGAGAGCAGTCAAGGGCCTCAAAGCCATAGAAAGAAGCCTGGGGAAGCAGTTCAATGAGAGGTCAGGATAGGAACCTAGCTGACAGGGATACTATTAAGGACATCTACTGTAAAGCCTTTCAACTTTGCTCTATAGTTTTGTTTTTTTTTTTAGTTATCTTTTTTGTTGTTGTTGAGATGAAATTGACAGATAATAGTGACAGTGTGTATGTTTAAGTTGTACAATGTGTTGGTTTCACATTGTACATATATTCATACATATATTGCAATATGATTGCCACCATAGCATAAGCTAATAGTGCTGTTATATCCAATTACTGTCAGGTCGTCTTTGTGGTGAGAATAATCAAGAACTAGTCTCTTAGAAACTTTGAAATTTATAATATCATATTTCAACAATAATCGGATATGGTGCCCAAAATTTCCAGAACTTATTTATCTACTCATTGCTAGTTTGTCTGCTTAAAACATCTTTTCATATCACCTGACTAAGCAATTTTTGACCACATGCTGAATTATATAATAAGAAAAATATATATCAATGGATAATATGATGGAATAGTCTGCATAAAGAGCAGTTTTATCATTTTCCAACATCTGAAATGCCAATTTCAGAGTAAGAGGTAGCATAGAAAATTCACGCAAGTAAGATTTGCCCCATGTTGGGATTAGACTGGAGAGACTGAGATGATTTCCTGAGCAGGGACCTAGGAGAGTTGGAGCAGAATATCGGATAGACTGACCAGGCTGCCCAGACAGACAGACAACAGGCCAGCTGACAGCCAAGCTGTGACTGGTGCCTGCTGGCTTCTGCACTGGCCTGGCCTGCCAGACTTATGTATGTGACCAGGAACACAATGGAACAACCTTCTAGTTTTACACTCAATGCTCAGGAACTAATCAAGATAATAGTATAATAATAAAAGGTCTTATTTTAAAACATCTGTTTCATTATTTCAACAAATGACAACTACTGCGTTTTATAATGTTAAAAGAGAAAAAGTGGGACACAACATTGTGGGTACCATATGTTAACCACTTAAACAGGCATTTCTCAGAAGGATTGAAAGAGAAATCACAGTGATATCTGCATTTCAACAGTTTTATTATGAGTAATTTTAAATTATTTAGTTCTAAATTTTCTTAATATTACTATAGCAAAAGTAGTTTTACAGTAAATACTAAGAAATGGAAAAAGATTATTTTCCCTCAAAGATACAAACAAGTTTTATTAAAGCACAAAACAGAATTGATTATTGTTGTTTCAACTGGGTAGGTATAGTGAACAAACCCAGATAAACTGTGGAACTTGTCAAGCTACCTAAGCCTATCCACNAATGGAAAAAGATTATTTTCCCTCAAAGATACAAACAAGTTTTATTAAAGCACAAAACAGAATTGATTATTGTTGTTTCAACTGGGTAGGTATAGTGAACAAACCCAGATAAACTGTGGAACTTGTCAAGCTACCTAAGCCTATCCACTCTCCCTTATGGGAATCCTGGCCTGATGAGTCAACCTGCCAGATGGAAACAAAAAATACTGGGCAGAAAACGAGGTCAGCCACAAGACCTGGAATTGAAAAGACTGCAAGAAAGAGGCCGTTTGGTTTGTACCTTGAAAAAACAGCAGAGTGACTGTGGTTGTTAGAAGTCCAAGGAGGAAATCAGAATCTACCTAAATAACAGATGATAACTCCTACAAGGGCAGAGGCAGGAAAGGGTCCAGTTTGCTTGGTGTGGACAGATGGGGCTGGGAGGCTGGCTGGGTCAGATCAAAGAAACAGGGCTGGTGGGGTCAGTTCAAAGAAACTGGCCTGGAGGAGGCGAAGGGAACAGTAGGGACTGGTATTTGTCAATTGCAATAAAAGGATAAACCCGGTTATTCATAGGACCCAAGCCATCCTCAAAGCCTTACTCATTAAAAGCACAGCAAAGCCACAGTCATGACTTTCAGCTCAGAGAAGCAGTCCAGGGGCTCCAGGATCACCCAGTTTTCCTAACAGGAACCGGAGGCACAGGAGAATGCCACGCACATCAAATGCTGTCTCATGGCCTGGCTACGGGCCTGAGTTGCAATGTGGTCATTTAAAGCGCCCCATGTGTGCTCAATAGCTTAGTCGGGTCTGGCTCTCTGTGGCCCCATGGACTGTGGCCCGCCAGGCTCCTCTGACCATGGGATTTTCCAGGCAAGAGCAGGTTGCCGTTCCCTTCTCCAGGGGATCTACCCAGGGATCAAACCTGGGTCTCATGCACTGCAGACAGATTCTTTACCATCTGAGCCCACCAGGGAAGCCCTTATTCACATCTAGGTGAAGAGAACTAAAAATTCTGACTTAGACCCAAGAGGTGAGAGCCTATACCAGGGTCAGTCCAGCTAGAGCAAAGAGAAAAAGGGAGTCTCTCTGGGACATACGGCGGTTGTCATGATGGAGCAGGGACCTGTATGAGAGCAATGAATATCTAGATGTGGGGTCGGGGAGGGGGGCTACCAAGGGGTCACAAGAGGTGGGGAAGAAAGCAAAGGAGAGGAAAGCTGGCAGGGAGTGAGATGGTGGCGCAAGCAAAAGAAAAAAAAAATAGGGAAACCCTTAATAGTCCCAAGTGATGCAACATTGTATTTTCCAGAAGGGTCACCCTACTGGACACAACTTCACAGGGGCTTCCATTCTGGTTCCTGGAGCTCCAGCTCTTCATTCAGGGGAGGGACAACCTTCCTAGTTACTCATCTCCTTTGATGTGATCTTTACCATCTTCCATTTCCAAGTAACTCCCAGAATCATCTGAGTCAGGCACAGGAGCTACAGAATTATTTATTTCTAGTGGGTAGTTGTACTGAGGTGTTTTCATCTCCTCAAAGAACAGAACAGACAAAAATTGCTGCATACAGAGGTCAACATGAAAGAGGATAGCAGAGGGAAGAAACAGATTCATTAAAGACAGAACTGTACATTTTAGCAAGGAGCTAATATAGCAACATATTTTTAAAATGTAAAATTATTATTGATTTCTTAGAAAAAAATTTTCATCTTGGTAAAAATTTCCTATTTTGATTCTACTGAAAGTAATCTAATAAATTTAGAGATGAGCAAATTGGGTGGGAGTAAAGCTAGACAGAGGAATCAGAGATCAAATTGCCAACATCTGCTGGATCATTGAGAAAGNGAAGCTCCAATACTTTGGCCACCTGATGCGAAGAGGTGACTCATTTGAAAAGACCCTGATGCTGGGAAAGGTTGAAGGCAGGAGGAGTAGGGAACGACAGAGGATGAGATGGTTGGATGGCATCACCGACTCCATGGACATAAGTTTGAGTAAACTCTGAGAGTTAATGATGGACAGGGAGGCCTGGCGTGCTGTGGTTCACGGGGCCACAAAGATTCGGATGCGACTGAGTGACTGAAGTGAACTGAACTGAACTATGGAGCATTTTCTTTCATCTCAGAGCCTAGAATATCCATAAATGCTTTATAGATTGCCAGAAATGAGAATCTGTGGGTTGTTGTTTTTTTTTTTTTTTTGGTGTAGTTTTAACTGTGTCTTCTCCCTCAAAGCTGTAACTTTCTTGGGGAGGGCAACAAGACTGCATAGTAGTATGATACTGAGCTTACTTCCCCCCATGAACATATAAAAAATACATCTACATGTGGAGCAAATTTCTTGGAAAACCAGCTGAAGACTGGCAGGAAGACTCTTTGACAACCAAGGCTCTAAACAAAGATCCACACGGAGTTGTTCAGGAAGGGAGGAGAAGCAGTCAGTTTTGGACATGTGCCCCTGGGAGGTGACAGAGAGGTATAACAGTTGTAATAGCAAAAAGTTAAAGATAAAGCGAGAATTCTAAAAGCAGCAAAAGAAAGACAGAGTCACATATAAGGGAACTCCCATAAGGGTATCAGGTGATTTTTCTGCTAAAATTTTGCAAGCCAGAGGCAGTGAAATTACATATTTAAAGTAAAAACCCTACAACCTAGGATACTCTCCTAGCAATACTATCGTTCATAATTGAAGGAGAGATAAAAACTCCTCAGACAAGCAAAACCTAAGATTTCATCAATACTAGCCAAATCTACTCCAGTGTTCTTGCCTGGAGAATCTCAGGGATGGGGGAGCCTGGTGGGCTGCCGTCTATGGGGTTGCANGAAGAGTTGACTCATTGGAAAAGACTTTGATGCTGGGAGGGATTGGGTGCAAGAGGAGAAGGGGATGACAGGATGAGATGGCTTGATGGCATCACCAACTCAATGCACATGAGTTTGGGTGAACTCTAGGAGTTGGTGATGGACAGGGAAGCCTGGCGTGCTGCGATTCATGGAGTCGCAAAGAGTCAGACATGACTAAGCAACTGAACTGAACTGAAGGCTAGAGTGTGGCAGAGGATGGAACAAAGGTCACAGGATGTCACCTGGTCTCTGTCACAAGTGACATTAGGGATTAAAGCAATAACCTGAAACATATTAAAAGGTTAGGGTTTTAGGAAAAAGAAATTTTGGTGAAAATGATGCTTATTTATGGTTGTGATTTAGTTATGACTACACTTAGCTTCTGAATCTCTTCAGGTTTGTTTACAGTCTTTACCCATTCCACTTACATGTCTCATAGTCTGAGGTTTTGCTTTCTGAATCAAACGTCTTCCACATTCTTTCCTCAACGATGTATTTTTCTTCTACTTTGACCAAGAACAAAATTCAAACTTAAGACTGTCATTCTAGAATACCACTGAAAATTAGCCAACAAGTTTGCCTAATAAATTTTCCCTTATTCATATTGACTGTATCTACATTAAAAAAAAAAAGCCTAGAAAGCAATTTCTCTTTGCAATTGAAGTGATGCCATTTTTATATTTTACTCCAACCAAAATCTCTAGAGAATGTTCAGGAATGCCAAGACATTTAGAGAAGCACACCAGTGTGAGTCAAGTTTAAACTATTGTCTTCAGAAAACTGTGGACAATTTCTACCAGTTAATGACCTAGCAAAATCTGAAAATATGCTGCCCCTTTGAAATTACATAATCTCTTCCAAGATTAACATGGTCAGGAAGCCTGTTTACAATAAAAGGATAAAACTTATCTATTGGTTTAAAAAAACTCCCTGGAAGCCACAAGAGAATTTTTCTTATTTTCTACTCTTGATGATAATCTCTTGAAGCTATTTCTCGGTGGATTTCACCAGTTGAAAATATAAATGCTTTGGTGACAGACCGTTGATTGAGCAAAGAATACTGATGTAATTACAAGCCTGCCTGTTCTTTGACATTAGCTCATAACAAAGGGAGTCATAACAAAGGGAGTGGGTACCTTATGTAATTTCACAGCATTGGAAATTTAAAAATATATATTTATTTTTATTAATTTTTTTGGCTTCTGTGGGTCTTAGTTGTGCCATGTGGGATCTAATTCCCTGACCAGGGATCAAACCCAGGCCCCCTGTCTTGGGAGCTCGGAATCTTAGCCACTGGGCCAGCAGGGAAGCCCAGTATTGAATTTTGTTGAGGTATATTTCATGCCAGGCTCTACCTAAGTGCTTTACATAATTTATTTTACTTAATCATAACAGCAATTCATGGATGCCCAATACTGTAGTATAGATAGGGAAACCAAGATTAAAATAAATAACTTGCTCAGGGTCAAAACTAATAATTAATGAAGCTGGGTTTCAAACCCAGGTAGGTGTGACTCCAAAGCCTCCAGCATTGAAATGTACTTTGTCTTCTCACAGCTCAACAGAAACTCCAGCAGCACCATCTCATGATTTTCAAAATAAATAATTAAAGCAAAGACAGAACTGAAGGATATTTAAGATTTAACACAGGGCATGTAAAACTTAGTCATCCTTACTTCTGTATACACTCTCCTTTTGAGTAATCTGTCATTTGTTTGTTGCAATTAACCTTGAGTTAGAGTCTGCTATGCCATTTCCTAAAATAAACTGCCACACAGGTTGAGAATGTTTGTGTTGGAATTATATATGCACATCCTCAAACACAGGCTGGAAAATGAAACCACTTTTGATAATTCAAACTGTCATCAGTGAGCACACAGCATCCTGCCAATCATATCTGGGGGCTGTGGTGTGTGTCCCCAGGATGCGTAAATACTAGGTTACTTAGAAAGACTGATAAACATAATCTTGATGTGATTACTGTGCATTCTCATGACTAGTACCTAGCTTTTGCTTGAATTTATTTTTAATTTATTTTTAGTTGGAGTATAATTGCTTTACAATGTGGTGATAGTTTCTGTGGTACAACGAAGTGTATCGGCTCTATGTATACATACTGGGAAAGACTGAGGGCAGGAGAAGAAGGGGGCGGTAGAGGATGAGATGGTTGGATAACGTCACCAACTCAATGGACATGAACAACTCCAGTAGATAGTGAAGGAAAGGGAGGCCTGGCATGCTGTCTATGGGGATCACAGAGTCAGACATGACTTAACGACTAAACAACAATGTCCATACATCCCCCCGTTTTTGAGCCTCTCTCCCACCACCCCCATCCCACCCCTCTAGGTTGTCACAGAGCACCAAGGTGAGCTCTTCTGATATGCAGCAGGTTCCCACTAGTTACCAATTTCACATGGTAGTGTATATATGTCAGTGCTACTAGTGTAATTCCTCCCACCCTCTCCTTCCACAGATCTTCTTTGGCTATTGCACATAAAATTATTCTAAGTTTGGGTCAATGAAATGGGATGAGGGAGCAGAGGAAAGAAGTGAGGTGATATAATTATTTCTGTTTTACAGAGAGGCTAAGTTATTCCTGTGTTTACAAAGGTTAGCAGTATTAAGTGAAATTTTATTTTTTGATGATGAATTATACATTTATAGGTTTCATTTTTATTAAGGATGGCTTTTGTTTTTTAATTTTTTAGTAAAGTATAGTGGAATGAGAATGTTGTTTAATCACTGCTGTATAGCAAAGTATTTCAGTTACACACACATATATATAGTCTGTGTATATACATATATATATATTCTTTTCCATATTCTTTTCCAGTACAGTAAAATCCNTGATGATGAATTATACATTTATAGGTTTCATTTTTATTAAGGATGGCTTTTGTTTTTTATTTTTTTAGTAAAGAATAGTGGAATGAGAATGTTGTTTAATCACTGCTGTATAGCAAAGTATTTCAGTTACACATATATATATATAGTCTGTGTATATACATATATATATATTCTTTTCCATATTCTTTTCCAGTACAGTAAAATCCAATCTCTTGTTGGTACATATGTGGATGCTTCCAATTAAATGAGTGGGAAACACTTTTTCTTCCAACTACTGAGTTTAAGATAGCACCAAAGAAAGCAATTTACACAACAGTCAAAATTAATTCAAGTAATAAGACTTAAGAAGAAGGACCTGAGTTAAATTTAAATGCCAGCTTGCTGTTTCAGAGCACATGTAGGCTAACTGAAAATTTGTAACCTCTTCTGAAAACAGGATGGTCAGCATCAGGATGGGCATGATAGCACACAGGCACTGAGGAAAGCGCTCTACTCCACTGCAAGCACTGAATAGCGCCGTTTCATGAGAAATTTCTCTCTATTAGGAAGACAAGGTTTTCTCCATGGCTGGCCTACAGTCCATAGGGTCGCAAAGAGTCAGACATGACTGAAGGGACTTAGCACGCACACACAGGCACTTACCTCCTCGGGGACTTCAGGGACAGCACTAGGCTGTCTGGTTTTCCATTTACTTCTCTGTAAAAGCAGATGTGGGGGAGTTGGGAGGAGGGGGTGAGGGGGGACAGTTAGTTCTAAGATGCTAGAAGAGCTCTTCCAAGACCTTGGCAAAGTCAGCCAAGCCATTCAGCTGTGGGTGATTCAGAAATGCAATGCCTTGTCATCTTTAAAAACTGAAATGAATCTTGGACCCTTACTCTTGCTTTTGTATTAATAGGTAGTATTTCTTCACACACATTTGCTCTATTTCTTCTTAGATTAAGAACCAACAACATAGATAACTAATGAGAACCTCCTGTATAGCATTTAGTGCACTGTGGTGACCTAAATGAGAAAGAAATCCAAAAAAGAAGATACACACACACACACATATATGTATATGTAATGACTCAACTAATAAAGAATCCACCTACAATGCAGGAGATGAGAATTTGATCTGTTGGTCGGGAAGATCTCTTGGAGAAGGAAATGGCAACCCACTCCAGTATTCTTGTCTGGAGAATTCCATGGATGGAGGAACCTGGCGGGCTACAGTCCATGGGGTTGCAGAGCTGTACATGATTGAGTGACTACACCACCATCACCATCACCACCTTGGCTAATTCACTTTGTTGTACAGTAGCACCTAACACAACATTGTAAAACAACTATGTGCTAAGTTACTTCGATTGTGTCTGACTCTTTTGTGACCCTATAGACTGTAGCCTACCAGGCTCCTGTGTCCAGGAAAGAATACTGGACTGGGTTGCCATTACCTTTTCCAGCGGATCTTTCCGACCTGGGGACCAAGCCTGGGTCTCTTACATCTCCTGCATTGGCAGGCAGGTTCTTTACCACTAGCACCACCTGAGAAGCCCAAAACAACTATATTCCATTAAAATTTTTTTAAAAAAGAGAAAGAAAGAAACAACATCAACTGTGGTTCAGGAGTTCCCTGTGTTCTAACACAGAGATGTAGCAGCTATCAGAGCTTGCACCAGAGCATCGCCTGCAGGGAACTGACAGCTACCTTTGCAAACTGGACACAAGAGCCAATGACATATGTCCCATGAATGTATTTCAATATTTCTCTTTCTTCTGGTTCAGGATTTTGGATAAGTGCCTACATTCCCATTAGTCTGAGCCAAACGTTTTCCTTGCAACTGTCATCAGAAATGTGAGGTTTGGCTTCCAAGGAAAAAGGAATGCAAGGAAGTAGGCTGCTTATCAACATCATCTCTAAGACTTTTTGTCTGAACAGGAAATGGGAGCCTTCTCCCCCCTGGGCAGTCTGGAGAAGTGCACTGTCGAGTGTCAACCCAATTCCTCTCAGTTGTAGGTTTTCTATTTTATAAATGGTGAGCTCTCAAATAGCCAGGCTGAGAGATTCTGCCCTGGGCTGCAGACACACCACGGCTCCATCAGGAGAACTATTTGCAGGAATGAAGCTTCCACCTATTGAGCCTATTGTGCAGTAGAAGATGACAGGATAGAGAGCTCCTTAAACTCTGCAGAAGAATAGCTCTGGTTGCTTTTTTTTTTCATCTGTGTTCTTCCTTGTAAGTGAAATGTGACCTCGGCAATAAACATAGGTTATAAATATGGAGAAACAGAAAGTGAAATGTTGGTAATTGTGTACCACTGACATGTAAATAATTTGACTTATGTTAGCCATTTCTAGAGGGTGTTTACTAAAAATAGTAAATGGCTTATTGCCCGTCAAAGGGAGGGTTCTAATATGTTTTAATTAGTTTTTCTGTTCTCTGACAGCTTCTATCCTATCTGCATGGAACTTTCAGAAGATGAGGTTTATCAGTGTATTGTTTGCTTGCTCACACTTCTAGCAAATAAGTCTGGGAAGCAGTAGAGAGAAGACTCGAGTCACATTCAGCTCACCATGAAGTTTTGTGAGAAGAAATGCAGTTGTAAAATAAAATCCTATCAAATCTTTCTTTAAGGAACATGGCATGTGCCTCTAACCATTTAAATCAATTAAAAGCTGATTCAGGTTGATTTAGTAACTCAAGATAGAGACAGCACCAGTGACTATAAAAGCATTGACTGTGTTCACCCAAGTCTTTTAAGACTTAAATACAAATTAACATCAGAGGTGCTTGATGTTCCAAAATGAATCACTGTTAAAGTTAAGTTCTTTGGAAAGCATAGAAATCACTCTACCCAAATGAGCCAGATTCGATTTAATTCAACCAAGAATTATTGGGCATCTACTGAGAGCTCCAAATGGCTTTGGGAGCTGATGGCATATTTTTAAAGTACCACTTTCATATATTTGAACTTGCTAAAAAAAATCCTCAACACAGTCCTTACAAAATGTATGATCTATATTTTACAAAGGAAAGAGTTGGAACTTCAAATTGTCAAGTCCTTGACCTGATTTCATATAGCTGGTGAACAGCAAAGTTAGGACTGGATCTCAATGCTTCTTTAGTTCAGCTCACTTATCCATTTACCTAATTTTCTTAAGTATCTTATAAGTGCAAGTATTGTACCACATGCTGGGTACATGATCTGTGCAAAAAACAGAAGAGACCAGAGTCTCACCCTCATGGCGAGTTTTGGAAGGCAGATATTCATTTAACAAGAAACCAGAGCATGTTTTTCAATTCTAAAAATTACTGTAGAGAAGTCCTCTCTGAGAAAGTGACTCTTTAAGCTGAGACCTTAAGGAGTTAGTTAAGTAAAGAAAATGTCATTTTTTGGGGGGCAGACTATTGGAAAAGACCCTGATACTGGGAAAGATTGAGGGCAGGAGGAGAAGAGGGCGGGAGACGGTAAGATGGTTGGATGGCATCACCGACTCAATCACATGAATTCGAGCAAACTCCGGGAGATAATGAAAGACAGGAAGGCCTGAGGCACTGCAGTCCAGGGATTGCAATGAGTCTGACACGGCTTAGCAACTGAACAACGATAAAATCATACGTATTGGATCAGTAACTCCTCTTGGAGATACTCAAACTGTGGTAAGGAGCAAAGGACAGGGAACGATTCAGTACTCTGAGAGGCATGTTGTGGGGCACACAACTGAAGCTATGACATGCTTAAGTCAAGGGCATAGTCTTTTTGCTAGAATATAGTCAGCCCATCACCCCCACTGGGAAAAACAGAATCACAATTTATTTAGGAGGCTGGGAAATTTTGGCATAAATTTTTAAAACCACTCATCTGTTTAATCCATGGTGGTTTTGATCAGGTTAGTATAAGTTTTGATGTCTTGATGCTGTAATCTGTCTTTGCTGAGGCTTATTTAGAGGTTCAGTCTTCAACCTTGTGATGAACTACACAAATGCAGCCCTGCTCAGAGGTACTGCGGGGCTGCTGCTCACTGTATCTGTTTTAATCTGGACCAAAATAATGTCTTAATTGCAACATCAAAAGCTACTCCATCCCGAGAGACCTGGGCATTCTTTAATCAGAAGAGAACTTTGACATTCCATCCCAGCTGCTCTACAATTGTTGCTGCTGCTGCTGCTAAGTCACTTCAGTTGTGTCCGACTCTGTGCGATCCCATAGATGGCAGCCCACCAGGCTCTGCCATCCTTGGGATTCTCCAGGCAAGAACACTGGAATGGGTTGCCATTTCCTTCTCCAATTAGAATCCTGCTATTTGGAGCTGACAGGTGACCACAGCTGACCACTGATTCATAATTCATTAAAATGCAATTCATTAAAAATGCCAATTCTGTCTGCCTGTATTAGCAGTTGCCTTATATCTCTTCCAAGTTCATTTTCTTAGTGTGAAAAGGCATGTGAGTTCAGCTTGCCTTAAGATCTTGATAAAAGACCATCCCAAGTGAGTATCTGTCTTCAGCTCTATTATCACTCTGAATCGGTCACAGCTCAAGTCTGAGGGCTTACCGGGGGAAAGTCTGTCATCTCATGGGCTGCACTGATGTAAGTAACCCCAGGGGAAAGCTCCAATCAAAGAGTGATTTACAGGGACCATGTGGGGATTTGCAGGAACCTCTTCTTCTCTAATAAGGGTGGGATGCTGGAGGTACCCAAGACAGATCGAAGCCAAAAGATCTCCACGTTTTAATCACAAGTCACATGCTGATGGCACATGCAGCTCCGTGGCATGTGTTTTCGCATGCCACGGGAAAAAAAATGTGCAATTTACAAACAAACGGGCTTCCCTGGTGGCTCAGCTGGTAAAGAATCTGCCTGCGCTGCAGGAGACCTGGCTTTGATCCCTGGGTTGGGAAGATCCCCTGGAGGAGAGCGTGGCAACCCACCCCAGTATTCTTGCCTGGAGTACCCCCATGGACAGAGAAGCCTGGCAGGCCTCAGTCCACGGGGTTTCAAAGACTCAGACATGACTGGGTGGCTAAGCAGGCATGCACAAATAAACACAAATGTATCGTTTTTATTTCTGTTTGCTGTCCTCTGAGATGGTATCCACTGAAGTGGTGCTTGCAGTTTTAAAAAGAGAGAATTTCTTAAATAAAGATAATTATATCTTCTTCAGTCCCTTCAGTACCAAACAAAGCAAAGGGAAACGAATTAGCCTGACTGACAATCAGATATCACAACAGTCTCCAAGGACAAGCCCGGCAGATGCTGAATGAGGAGCAGATGGTGGGGAAGGAACCCCTGGCTGCTTTTTCACGAGAAAGGGTGGTCTTTCCCAAGTGGACGATGGTAAAGATCCAGAAGCAGCTAACGAGGGCCTCCCACGTGCTGACAGCACAGTGGGAGCACAACTGGGCTTCTCTCTTTTCTCCCTCGTATTGTCATCTGGGCAGTGATGGGTGTTGGTTAATAACCTGACATCCTCGTTACTGTTCTACATTAGATTAGCCTGATTCTTTAGAAAAGACTGAGAGTGTTGAGTTTGAACATAAGATTTTGTTCTGACTTTCCATTTTGACAAACTTTATGAAAATTCTACTTGGTTATGTGCAGGTCATAGTCCTTTCTCACTCACTAAAAACACATGTGCAAACTGAGACACGTGAATCTTTTACTTCTTGACATTATCCAAGTTAAAGCAAAGGAAGAGCCCATTCAGTGACCACGAACAGGAAGAAGGCAATTGCACACTGAGGATGGAGTCAGCGTGTCTCCAGTAAGCAGCCTCATCATTCTCTCCTGCCTGCCTCCACACCCCTTGCCCAGGAGCACAGCTTCCCCATACTCCTTCCCACCACACCAACGGTAAGGTCAGGACAATTAGCTGTCTGAAACCTCCTGTTGCAGCATCACTCAACCTTTTCTAAAGGATCTGGAGAGTCAGTTCCACAACACTTCATCCTTCCATCCAAGAATGTGGTGGACACACACACACACACACACACACACATCCCAAACAAGAATGATCTGAGAGCTGTGGAAGGGCTTCACAGCAGAGCACTATTTATTTATGCAAAGAACATAAACCATGGGGATGGGTCTTTTCCTGTGCAGCTTGTGCTCAATTCTATTACTTACTTCAGAGTCACAACTTCTGCAGAAATTGGTTCTGAATTATTTCAATATTTATCACCTGCCTTGCAACCTCTATGGGCATGCCAGGTGGCACAATGGTAAAGAATTCACCTGCCAAGGCAGGAGACGCAGGAGACACGGGTTCAATCCCTCGGTCAGGAAGATCCCCTGAAGAAGGAAATGACAACGCATTCCAGTATTCTTGCCTGGGAAATCCCATGGACAGAGAAACCTGGCAGGCTACACTCCATGGGGTCACTAAAGAATCAGAACGACTCAGAGACTAAACACCACATCACAACCTGCAATTCCTGAGGCTGAAATTGTCCTGCCCCATCACCAACTTAATGTTCCTCTCACAATTCTTCACACTCATTTTCAAGTTAGGGGCAAAGTCAAGTACAAGAGACTCAAGGTTTCACAGAAGTGGGTCTATGCCACAAAAGTTTCATCTTTAGCTGTCCACCAAGAGGTCTGCATAAAAACATTTTCTTTCTTTTCTCTACCTAATTATTATCTGAGTCACAACCTTTGAAATGTGTAGAAGCTGCCCAGCTTGAGAGGTACCCTTTCAAAAACCAACATAGCATCTGCAGAATTTCACCTGTTCAAACTCTGTGGAAGCTTGCAGTTGCATACTTGCTGGGTAATTGACTTTCATTTTAAGCCTGTCATGGACTGGAAGGCAGTAAGAGAGAGCCTTTTATAGAAAACGGTAGAGGTGAGAACACTTGTCAAAAACATAAAGAAAAGGCTACTTCACTTCTAAATGTAAGATAGCTGTCATTGTATTATATTTTTAAAAAAAACAGTTGGGCAAAAAGGCAATTAGCATTGAGCAGTCAACATGGAGAGTTATCATGAGTGGACAAAGGTGGGCTCTGAAAATGCTGATTGTCAAGAAACACTATTATCTTACGGAATTTATGTGTGTGTGTTTATCAGAGCATTACTGTATTTGCATTCATTTAATTGAAAGCAATCTCATCATTATTCATTGATACATACTCTTAAATGAAGGCAATTACTTTCTCAGCAAGGAATCATTATGGGGTATGTATAAATTATTATCTTTCCTTTACATGTAGGGGGATTATGTAGGATGAACACTGAGGCAAAGCTGCTTCTTGGTGTATGACATGGCACTACATGGCTCTAGCAGGGATCATAAAAATGAATATTTCTCTGGCTGATTTCTGGAGAAGATGAACTCTCATGCATCACAATTATAGAGTTATTAAACATTGCTTTAGTTGGAGTTGCTCTCATTTGCCATTATCTGGTCTGTATAACTATTTAGCTCAGATGGTAAAGAATCTGCCTGCAATGTGAGAGACCTGAGGTCAATCCCTGGTGGGGAAGATCCCCTGGAGAAGGGAATGCCCACCCACTCCAGTATTCTTGCCTGGAGAATTGAATGAACAGAGTAGCCTGACAACTATAGGCCATGAGGTCGCAAAGAGTCAGACACGACTGAGAGACTAACACACACACATACATGTACACATAACTTTTTAGAGTAACACTGAGGCTTTGGTACTTTTTATGCCTAAAAACTGTATGCTCTGAAGATGAGTGTCACCTTCTTAGAGTGGCTTCTGGAAAGAGAATAAATACAATTTCTGTCATGCACTTTTGGAAGCATCACTCGAATCTCAGTGAGTGTTTACTGGCTTGGTACACAGCCCTGAAAGAAGTTATTGCTGAGAGTGAAAACACAACCAAAGCAACACTTTCTCTTTTTTAATTTGAGAGAACATTAGGAAATTAGAAAATCTGGAAATGAGCTTTGCCAGAGGAAACATCTTCTGAACCCTGACTTTCCATCCCACTGAAAAACCATGGCAGAACTTAATCATCCCAGACAGTCAGCCACCATCTGCCCCTCAGCGGAGACAGGGCTCCCACTAACTGTAATAAAAGAGAGAATTTATTTAGATCTCCTGTTGTGTTCTGAAATTGCTTTCCATAGCTTCTGTAGAATTCATAATCCACTGAAAAATGGCATAAATTTTTGATGAGGAATTCTGTGTAGCAATAGTCCCAGGACTGTTCCTATGTTCTCTTCCTATTTTCTCTTACTGCATTAAGTAATGACCTTGAATAACCATTTGTATCCTATGAAAAAGAGGATATATGATCATCTCCAGATTATAACAAAGCAAAAGTAAATCAAAGTTCATGTTTTTACATAGCATACCACAGGAACTGAAAATAAACACTGCCTTACACATTTCCCTTCTCCATTTCCTTAAATATACAGGTCCTGACCTTTAGTGGCTTAGGATCTGACATAATACAGAAATTAGAGAATTTTAATGCAATTTCAGTCTAGTGAGAAGAATTATTTTGAGGCTTTGTGACTCTATCACCAAGTTTTGTCGTTGTTGTTTACTTCTTGGTCTTGTCATGCAACATGTGGGATCTCAGTTTCCTGACCAGGGTTTGAACCCATGTCTCATGCAGTGGAAGCAGAATCTTCACCACCAGATAGCCAGGGAAGTCCCTAGTCAAGTATTTTCATGTTTATTTAGTAAAGTAAACACTTTGGCATCTGTTGGAAAAAATGTGTCAGTTGGGAAAAAATGAACTTTTCCAGCATTCTTTATCATATGGAAGATGGAAAAGCCTGGTAATACAACGCAAATGTGACTTTATTCTTATAAATCTCCACAAAACTTACTTGTAAACCCAAGCTCTTAGGTGAGACAGGAGAAGTTAGGGAATCAAGGATGGTGTAAGAGCTCATCTTTTTCTTTCTTTCACCTTATGCTGATGAAGATTTTCAGGCTGTCTCTTAGTGCACGATCAAAGAGAAATTTGATAGATAAATTTGCACAAAGGAGTTGTGATAGGTTGATCTTTAGAGATCAGTAACAATTTTCCTCTCACTGTAGCATCCTCAAAGGAAAAGTCTCATAGCTAGGTGGTTGACTTTAAAAAATCACGGCTGTTTGCTTTTGTGATGTTCAAATAAAGTTAAAGCGTGCGTAAAGAAGGGCTTCTCACAGCATACTGTAGGCTGTGGTTTTTCACCTTATTTTCTAGTAAGCACAAGCACTGAGACATGTCGGCCAGTTAGGGAAAATCTTTAACATTCCAACATAAGCCATTTCAGAATTTCTGGAAATTGCAATGCCTGTCCTAAGTTTCAAAAGTCTTTAACTTCCACAAATGTTCTCTGATAAACTGTATTTAAACTGCCTTATCTTGTACACTAGGGCAACATGAGGTACCTTTAGCCTAGCGTGAATGCCTGCTCAGTCATTTAGTCATGTCCGACTCTTTGTAACCTCAGGGACTATAGCCCGCCAGCCTCCTCTGTCTAAGAAATTTTCCCAGCAAGAATACTGGAGTGGGTGGCCATTTCCTTCTCCAGGAAATCTTTCTTGATCCAGGGATCAAAACTTCGTCTCTGTCTCCTACATTAGCAGGCAGTTTCTTTACCACTGAGCTACCAGGAAAGCCGTATTTACTCTTCACACTTACATTTACTCTTGGAGGTACACAAATACTGTTCAAGGGTTTTATAAGTAAATGGTCAATGACTATTATATGGGCTTCCCTGGTGGCTCAGAAGTTAAAGTGTCTGCCTGCAATGCGGGAGACCTGGGTTCGATCCCTGGGTCGGGAAGATCCCCTGGAGAAGGAGATGGTAACCCACTCCAGTATTCTTGCCTGGAGAATCCCATGGACAGAGAAGCCTGGTAGGCTACAGTCCACGGGGTCACAAAGAGTTGGACATGACTGAGCGACTTCACTTCACTTTCACTATTACATCACTTCATCTTTCCTTGGTTCTGCTTCGGAAAGTTTATCTGCCTCCAGTCAAGTAGGGATCCCACTATATTCTCCATTTTGTTTTGTGCCCCACCCCTCTTTGCCCACTTACAACAGAAAGATATCCTGTCAGCTTGCATTTAAGATGGTTCATTGCCCTTGGGTATGAAATCCTCTGGGATACAAAGGTCAGTCCGAAATGTTAGGACCATTGAACCTTTAATTAAATGCCTGAATTCTAATAATGCCTTCTTCTAACTTACACATATTTTTGAAAAAAGAAAAGCTTTACTTTAAAAATTAGATATAGTAATCCTTCCTGGAATATTCAGATTTCAGATACTGCCCACTAAAGAATGAGGGATGAGAGTGAAGATCCCAGAGGCCACAGAAGTAGATTGTTCATGACTGGTAGCAAGTCCTCCTTGTGTGAGGTGGTTTCCACGTATTTTCTTTCAGTAAATAAAAAAGAAGAAACTAGCTGAGTAATCAGTTGAGAGGACTTGTGCTAAGCCATTTTGGTTGAATCCAGCTCTTTGCCACCCTATGGACTGTAGCCTGCCAGGTTCCTCTGTCCTTGGGATTCTCCAGGCAAGTTTACTGGAATAGGTTGCCATGCCCTCCTCCAGGGGATCTTCCCAACCCAGTGATCGAATCCGTGTCTCCTACATTGGCACACAGGTTTTTTTCACCACTAGTGGGAAGATGTAATTGCCTCGATGAAGGCCTCACTTGTGGCTCACTCAGTAAAGATCTCACCTGCAATGCAGGAGACATGGGTTTGATCCCTGGGTTGGGAAGATCCCCCGGAGAAGGAAATGGCAATCCATTCCAGTATTCTTGCCTGGAGAATACCATGGGCAGAGGGGCCTGGTGGGATACAGTCCATGGGGTTGCAAAGAGTTGGACATGACTTAGTGACCAAACCACCACCAATTGCCTCACCAACTAATAGAATCACTTGAACAGTTCTTGATCACAGTAGGATTTATTTGGCATATAATCCAGAAGGAGTTCAAAAATTCTGTGGCATCCCACAGAAAATGTACTTATGTGAGTTTTTAATGTAAAAGAATGACAGGGTGACCAATAAAAGACTTTCTAACACAGAAATATATTATATGAGGATATAGTTTCTGTGGGATATATAGAATGCTACCATAACTTCAAAGAGGAAAAGTAATATAAAATTTTAAACTGTTGAAGAAGTTACAAATGTATGCTTTAAATAGATGGTAGTTGGTATCAAATTACTATGGTAATTAAAACCAATGAATGCATTTAAGCAATACTGGGAAATTTTCATTAAAGTCATCAATATTTATAATACACAAGAAATTGCACTTCCAGAGTTATCTAATTCATGATGAAGAGTTTGAAATGTCAACCTAAAAATAGTGCTATATATATATATATATATATATTTCAAATTCCTTTTAGGTAGCACATGATAAACCATTTCAAAGATCACTTAGAATTTTTTTTAATGTGTTGTTTGATTCTGATTGCTAGAATTTTGTTAAGGATTTTGGCATCTATGTTCATCAGTGATATTGGCCTGTAGTTTTCTTTATTTGTGGCATCTTTGTCAGGTTTTGGTATTAGGGAGATGGTGGCCTCATAGAATGAGTTCGGAAGTTTACCTTCCTCTGCAATTTTCTGGAAGAGTTTGAGTAGGATAGCATGAGGTAGGCACATGGTCCCTCTTCTTGGATTTTGTATTAACGTGTACTCAGTTGTTCAGACATGTCCAACTCTTTGCAACCCTATGCACTGTAGCCCACCAGGCTCCTTTGTCCATGCTATTTCCCAGGCAAGAATACTGGAGTGGATTGCAATTTCCTCCTCTAGGGAATCTTCCCAACCCACGGATTGTANGCATGAGGTAGGCACATGGTCCCTCTTCTTGGATTTTGTATTAACGTGTACTCAGTTGTTCAGACATGTCCAACTCTTTGCAACCCTATGCACTGTAGCCCACCAGGCTCCTTTGTCCATGCTATTTCCCAGGCAAGAATACTGGAGTGGATTGCAATTTCCTCCTCTAGGGAATCTTCCCAACCCACGGATTGTACTTGCTACTCTACATTCCGTGCATTGGTAGGTGTATTCTTTACCAGTGTGCCATCTGGGAAGCCCCTCCTTGGGTTCTAAATGCTTCAAAGAATGGGCAGTGGTTGCAAGTATACATTCATCCATTGGAAAGTGAAAGTTTCATGGAGCTGTAAAGGGACACTGGAGTTGGAGCCCTGGATTCACAGTCTTGCTTGGAATGTCACTTACAAGTGTGATAGGGTCAAGTTAGCTAAACTCTTGTCTGGTTCCTCATCGATCTGATGGTTCTAGCAGGAACAAAGAGAACTACCAGATGGCATATGTCAAGTGTCTAGGTTAAAGTGTCACTCACACACCGTGGGCATTAAAAAGATCCATTAAATGGGTCTGCCCAGAGTTTCTCTACTAAAAGTTCATTAATTTTGAGCTTTAACAGTGTCAACTGGTGTTAATAGTTTCAATTTTCTTGAAATACAAGATGAAGTTTCTTATTCCAATTTTCATTTTTTGTGCACAGTCATCTGCAAAATAAAAATGCTGGAAAGGGATGATATTTGGAAATTATGCTTGATTTTAGCATAGAGAGAGTTGCCAAAAATAACGGAAGGGAATTTGGAAAGGTGTTATGATATTCTCCAATATAGGCTGAAATAGAGATGCTAAAAAAATTGACCTCACTGTATCTATGCGTCTGTTTCTGTCTTGTAGAAACAGACTCCTAGACAGAGCACAGACGTGTGGTTATCAAAGGAGGGAGCGGGAGGGAGATGGATGGTCTGGGGGTTGGAGGTTGGCAGATGCAAGCTATTAAATATAGGACAGATAAAAAACGAAGTTCGAATGTATAGCACAGGGAACTATGGTCAATACCCTGTGATAAATCATAATGGAAGCAAATATAAATTTTTTCTTTTTTTATTTGTATGTATACACATGTATAACTGAGTCACTTTGCTGTGCAGCAGATTGGTACATTGTTCATCAACTATTCTTCATTAAAAAAAAATCTTAAAAGAAAAATTGACTTCACATTGGCATCACCTATAACAAATTGGTAGTTTACTAAAGTGGTGATTCAGTAACTTAGTAACTTAGACAATGGAAATCCTTAAAGACAAAGGGCAAGCTCTCTGCTTTAGGCAGCAAAGAGAAACCCAGACTCTCAGCAAAGAGTTATATGTCCAGATCCATAAAGTGAAGGTGGGAGACGTTTCCGCAACACAAGAAGGAGACCTTGCTCAGACCAACAGCCCATTAGTGGAAAGCCAGGCTATGTAGCCTACGTCTCTCAATTTATAGCAGAAGAAAGTGTAAGTAATGGGTCTCTTAACTTCCTTTGGTTGGAGTGGGAAGGACAATAGAAATAGAAGAGATTAAACTGTCAGCCTTCAAGGGCTTCTTAAGTGGCTCAGATGGTAAAGAGTGGGAGACCCAGGTTCATCAGGAAGATCCCCTGGAGGAGGGAATGGCAATCCACTCCAGTATTCTTGCCTGGAGAATCCCATGGACAGAGGAGCCTGGTTGGCCACAGTCCATGGGGTCACAAAGAGTAAGACACGACTGAGAGACCAACACTTCAAGGATGGGGAGCAAGCTACACTTGTTTTTGTGTGTCTGGACTAACATGCACGCAGTTTATTTAGAAGGCTCCTGCTCACAAAATGTTGAACTCCGCTGATACTCTAGCTGGTGGAGAAGCTGGGGAAGCCACATCCATGCCATGCAACTCACACAGCAGAGGTTCCCAGGGCATGATGTCAAGAACCAGACTCCTCGCCTCTTCCAGTGTCTGCTCTAAGGAAACACTGGATTTTCAACTGGCAGCTCATATCCTACTAGTTCGGATGCCTTCACAAAGACACAACTGAGACTCAATATTCATAAACCAAGGGTGAGTGTCATTTTATTATTGCCTTGGTTCATCCTAAGACCAAGTGCAGGCAAGATATCAAAACACAATGGTCCTTGGAGTCAAATAGCTCTGGAAGTCATAGCTCTGACATTTAATCATTGTGTGGTCATTAACCTCTTACTTCAGTTTGCTCACCTGTAAATTGAATAACAACTCTCTTGAAGGATCCTTATAGGGATTTAAGATACACCCTAGTGCATGGTAGCCAAGGATAAATAGTAGTTCAGCATTAAATGGCTTAATTGTTTGGGAGGCCATTCTAAGTTGTGCAGGCCACCTTAGAAAAAATGATCGGCCAAAGAAGTCTAGTCACAGGTGCTCTGAGCAAATACGAATTGTATTGATTTCCATACACTGAGTGGGTCTGTGAGATTATCAGAAAGTTTAACCTATATGCTCACTTCATTAAAAACAATTCAGAAGATTGGTTCATTCAAGTACAATCTGATAGAACTTGCTGACAAAAAAATCAATATGGAACAATTAAATGACATTATTTGATGATCTATTATGACATGTTAATTTATGCAAGAATACAACTGCTAAGGCTAGGTTGGAGAAAGAGTACTGCTTTCTGGTTTAAAGCAATCAGAAAATAAAGATATATGTGAAGAATCTCATAACTCCTGAGCCTGGTCCAGGCTCCATGTGAGAATATTGAGAAGAATTACTATTTTTTAAGCCAAGACATGGGTAGACAACTATTTCAACCATCTGGAAATTCAGCCTTTAAAATGTTCTAGAATTGCTCCTCATGGTATTTTATCTTAGGTGATAAATTTCAAGTATTTGAATTTTAAAATGAAAGGAGATGGCTTTTTCATTCAGTCTGTCTTCAACAAAAGTGAGTAGAAAAGGCTAACAGAAATTCACTTAATATGCCACTTACCTGTACAATTCCAAAGCCTTTTATTTTTTCCCCCTTTGTAAATAAGCCAGTGAATTCTAAGGCTGTTGCAACTGATTATTGACCTGGCCATGTCCTTCCCATAATGCTTTTCTGAATTTGATTCACACCATTGTGTCATCAGTAAGGAAATCAAAGAGGTATGTTCCTTCTATTCCTGGTTTCTGGAGAGTTTTTTTTTTTTTTTATCATAAATGGATGTTGAATTTTGTCAAAGGCCTTCTCTGCAT
>SJYV01037994.1:0-12561 GCA_006410875.1 Neotragus pygmaeus | reverse complement strand
AAAATGGGGATATATCTATGTATAAAACAGGGGCTCTGTTTTCTAGTATGGGATAATGTGCAATTAGGTCAGAGCAGTAATGCTACTTGTGCTTTGAGACCATCAAAGGGACAAATGGCTAATTGAACCCAATCGTGGTGTTGAGGGTCCTGAAAGTGTATTTTGGATGAGATTTTGTTTACCCATGGTGTGCTTATAAGATTGTTTTCTCTCATTCTTGGTGGACAAGAGCCATACATAGCCTGAGTAAAATATCCTTTTAGAGGAGCAAACACTACAAGTGTCTTTTTGGCAAATTGGTGTTCATGGGGGCCTTTCCTTTAGGTGTATGTTTAGGGCTTCCCTTCTGGCTCGCTCAGCTGGTAAAGAATTCGCCTGCAATGTGGGAGACCTGAGTTTGATCCCTGGGTTGGGAAGATCCATTGGAAAAGGGAACTGCTACCCACTCCAGTATTCTGGCCTGGAAAATTCCACGGATTGTATAGTCCATGGAGTCACAGAGTTGGACACGAATTAGCGACTTTCACTCACTTATTCCCCATCTAGGTCTTATTCTCCATCTAGGTCTTCTACACAATCCCTCAACTCCGAGGCTTTTTCACATCCCGCACAGCCTGTTCAAACGGCCTACACCCAAGTACACCAGAGCAGAGAGCTTGAAGAGCATTCACAGGCTTATTTAGGAAACTTACAAGGAGATCCGACCAGTCCATTCTGAAGATCAGTCCTGGGTGTCCTTTGGAAGGAGTGATGCGAAAGCTGAAACTCCAACTCTGGCCACCTCAGGCAGAGTTGACTCATTGGAAAAGACCCTGATGCTGGGAGGGATTGGGGGCAGGAGGAGAAGGGGACGACAGAGGATGAGATGGCTGGATGGCATCACCAACTCGGTGGAAATGAGTTTGAGTGAACTCTGTGAGTTGGTGATGGACAGGGAGGCCTGGCATGCTGCAATTCATGGGGTCACAAAGAGTCAGACACGACTGAGTGACTGAACTGAAGTTGAACTTTTTAAGAGCTTTATAGAGATATAATTTACAGACTATAAATTTCACCTAATTAAAATATGCACATCAGTGGGGTTTTTTGTATATTTACAGAGTTGTTCAATCAACCCTATCATCTAACTTGAGAACACCCTCAAAATGAAACCGTGTCACTCCAGCAGACGTTCCCCATTGTGCCCATTGCTCGTCCCCTTCCCAGCCCGAAGCAACTGCTAATCTATTGATACTTTGTTTCTCCCCTATTCTGGACATTTCCTATAAATGGTATACAGCATGTAGGAGGTGGGGAGTGGCCGGAAGTGCCTGGCCTCTGTCACGTGATCTCTCACCTAGGCAACCGGCTCCCACCTCATTAACATAACACGGGGACCTGACACCACCTGATTAGCATAACAGAAGCCGCTGCTCTCCTCCCTTCTGGGGGTTTTAGGAACACCTGTTAGGCTGGAACTGACAGACCAAATAATCTCTCCTTTTCCCCTACAATTGTGATTATTATGGAATAGTCACCTGGATGAGTTAATATCTATCCTCATACTTTTTTTTCTTGCTATGAGGACTTTTAAGATCTACTCTTTTCGTTGTTATTGTTTAGTCTGTAAGTCGTGTCTGACTATTTTGCAGCCCCATAGACTATAGCCTCCCAGGCTTCTCTGTCCATGGGATTCTCCAGGAAGGAATACTGGAGTGAGTTGCCAAGCCCTTCTCCAGAGGATCTTCCCAACCTGAGGATCGAACCTGCATCTCCTGAGTCTCTTGCATTGACAGTCGGGTTCTTCACCACTATTGCCCCCTGGGAAGACTTCTACTCTCTTAGCAACTTTCTAAAATGTTACACAGTATTATCAGCTGTGGAGATGCAACCTACAGCAAGGTGACTACAGTTAATATATTTCTTATTATAAATCACAGCTTCACAGAGCATGAAACTCTGTCCCCTCCTCAGGATGTGCAACTTCCATGGAAGTTCCAGAAGCCACTTCTGAGTGGTCACAAGGTCTTTGGCCACCCTGCGCTTCCAGTCCCTCCGCTTCCTTTCTAGAGCGTGCATGCAGGGATGGCTAGGGGCCAGCACCCGCGCACAACGCAGGCAGCTTCAGAAACATCATCTTTCTGCCTCCAGCCTTCTGGCAGGAACCGCTTTTAATAGAAAAGCAGATCTGCTGCAGGAAGACGCATTTAGGCAGCCCTCCCCGCACTGACCCAGCGCTTACCTGTGCGCCTGTAGGAGGGAGGCCGGCAAGTCATCTCTGCCCATTCCTCCCGTTCCTTTTATAGGATCCCTCCTCCCCTCTGGGCTTGCCTTCCCAGAAGCAAGGGAAATGAAACTAATGGCTTGCCATAGAAATGAAACCATCAGCCAGCCACAGAAGCGAAACCTGAAGCATCCATCCTGGTGCTTCCCACAGTGCTCCTGACTCCAGCTGCATCAGTCTCCTGGTGGGCTTGTGAACTCACAGGGAGGGGCGGGGTGGGGCGGTAATGGGGCTAACAGGTTCTCAGGCAGGCTGGGGCCCGACCACACTTGGAGAACTGGTCACTTACCATAGCCCTGTCCAGAAGGACTTTCTGTGATGCTGTGTGCTGCCTCTTTCTGCCCTGTTTAAGCTCTGAACATGCTAGGAAGAGACATCTACAGCTCCTCCACAGCATCCCTCACGTAGGTGCGCGGTGCGTACCCTCACACTTGGGCTGGTTCCCAGGAGTGAGCCTGACTTCCTGGTCCTGTGTGGGTTACTTTGCCTGCAAAACTATGGGCTTGCACCCCCTCGGGGTCCCAAAGCCCTCCCTTCGCTGTGACTGAAGCGAGGGTGAGTGGGGCACTCCCACCACCAGAATATGGGGGCCTCCAAGGAGCCCTGGGGGTTCAGGGCTGGCACAAGACGGGGGGATTCTGCCTCCATGTCAGCGTCACACCCATGACGCTTTCCAAAACAAAACAAAAAATCTTAGAAAATTAAGAAAATGAATCCCGAGCACTTTTTTGCTCATTCACCTGACTTGTGGGCAAAATTTCCTCTAAAGAAGAAATTTTTAGGCTTAAAAGATGGTTATCAAAGCCTGGCATTAAGAGGTCCTGGGGGCAGTTTCCAGGGTCTGTATCCTGCAGGACCTGATGCCCAGGTCATCCATCCAGAGGCCCCTGGGCAGAGGGGTAAGACGGAGGGAAGAACTGGACAGCTGACTTTGCAGTGAGTTTTCTGATTCATCAACTGTGTCACAGGATGGATGCCTTTGCAGCTCCAGGAAAGGCACAGGGAAGACACTGCAGAGGCCAGACAGAGTGGGACCACTTCCACGGAGGCAGCGAGGGAAGTTCGCTAAGGAGGTGGCTGAGGACCCACCCTCCCCAGCAGCACAGCAGCCCCCTGGGCACGCCCCTCAGGAATTCTCTCCCAGAAAGATCAGGGCCTCAGCAGCATCAAGGCGCTGGACTAATTCGCAAGCTGCTGTCTGGGTTTCGGGCGGGAGCTTGGTGATGATCCCTAGCTGGGGTCCCTCATCCCACCCGGCCCACTGACCCTCCGAGGAAGGGCTGGCCTGGGTGCTCATGCACCCTCAGCAGGACCGCTCCTTCTGAGTTTGCTTTCTCAGTTGTGCAGAGACCATAAAGTGTCTCCCCCACTAATGGATTAAGGAAGTGAGGACCTGGGAGCCTGTGCACAGCGTGTGTCTGTGCAGGGTGGTGGAGTGGCAGGGGCCACTGTGGGTGGAAATGCCCCAACTCTTCACTGCTGGACCTCCCTTGCTCCAGCAGTGCAGGAGCGGGGCTGGGGGATGATGGTGACTCATCTCAGGCAGGGCAGGTGCTAGGAGGCTGTCAGCCCTCATGCATGCCTGGTGCCCATGGACGGAGGACAGCCCTGGGTGGATGCTCCATTTCTGAATCTGTGATGTCTAAAGTCTAGTGTGTGTGTGTGTGTGTGTGTGTGTGTGTGTGTGTGTGTGTGTTCAGTCACTCTTTTAAGACCCCATGGACAGAGGACAGCCCTGGGTGGGTGCTCCATTTCTGAATCTGTGATGTCTAAAGTCTAGTGTGTGTGTGTGTGTGTGTGTCTGTGTGTGTGTGTGTGTTCAGTCACTCTTTTAAGACCCCTTGGACTGCAAACCACCAGGCTCCTCCGTCCATGGGATTCTCCAGGCAAGAATACTGGAGTGGGTTGCCATTTCCTTCTCCAGGGCATCTTCCCGACTCAGGGACTGAACCCACATCTCCTGCATTGACAGGTGGGTTCTTTACCGCTGAGCTACCAGGGAAGCCTGTCAAAAATCCAGGCATATTGGTAACAGGGATTCTTAGAGCTCAGAAGTGCCTGCCTTTCACAGGGTGGGGGTTAGAGGCCTTGCCCTCTCATGGGAGGGGCAGTCCTTGCAGGTCCAGCAGCAGAGAGAGGCGGGGCGGCCCTGCTGGGAGAGTTCTCAGGGTGGGGCTGGGGTAGGGGAGGCTCAGGCTCGCTTCCACATGGGAGCAGGTTGGGGGCATCTGGGAGAGAGGACAGACGCTCAGGACGGGTGGCTGCCCATCTTAGTCTGTTTCCTTGACAGCTTTGTTTTGTAATAGACTTTATTTGTTTAAGGGTCACAGTAAAAAGAGGAAGATAGAGATTTTGAGATTTCCCCTAGACTCCCTGCCTCACCCCCAATCTCAGGCACAGCCTCCCCTCTGTTGACTGCCCCCTCCAGAGGGGTGGCCCCCGGACTGACACATTGTCATCACGCAGAGCCCACGGTTTACAGTAGGGTCACTCTTGGGGCTGGACGCCCGGTGGGTCTGGACAAGTGTGTAGTGACAGGCACCTCCCGTGAGTCCCGAGTCTGCTGCCCTTCAAGTCCTGATCAGCCCCCACCCTCCTGGAGTCTCCATTCTGCTGCCTTTCAGTGACCCTCAAGTTCCCTTCCAGGCCTCCTCTAAGGTGGTCCAGAGCCCAGAAGGGGGGTTCTCTCTGATAGCCTGTGTGTGTCCAAATTTCTCCTTTTTTTGTTAGGACACCAGTCACACTGGATAGGGGCCACCTGACTTGAACTTATTACACCAACAGTGACCCTATTTCCACACAAGGTCATATTCTGTGGTACTGCCGGTTAGTTATGACTCAACTCATGACTTAGGGAGGAACAGAGTCTAGCCTGTTAACAACAGGGCCCCAGCCAAGATCCCACTGAGTGGTTTGCAGACTCCTCTGCAGAGAGAGGCGCAGGCTCCCTGAGGGGGCCGATGGTCACCCCCCTCACCACCAGGAGGCTGATGTTCCCCTGGTTGGCAGCGGGCTGCAATGATGAGGGCTCACACGTGTCCTGACAGGAGTTCTGGCAAACATCTGCACTTGCACGTTCTCCGGCTTCCATGCCCGATAGGAACCCTCTTTCAGCCTGGCCCCCACGCTCAGAGTTGAGCCTCCACTGCCCTGCAGCCCGCCTACAACCATGGAGGACTCAGTGCTGCTGTCAGTGGCTGAGACCTGGGGAGTCGGGTCCTGCAAGGATGCTGAAATTCAGGGTGACACGTACTGCCATGTTTTCAAAAGGAGGCCTGCTGATAAAAGTACTTGAAAACTGTTCATCTGTTCCAACCTCTCTATGGATAGATGAGAAACTGGAGGCTAAATAACAACCATCAAGCTGGCATCAAAGTCTCCTATCATTTCTGGGAGCCAGATGTGGGAGGGAGGTCAGAAAGAGTACTTGGCAATGACTTGGCTTTCTTAACCCCAAGGCGCTGGGTATCTTGGTATGTGCATCTACAGTGTGTCTCCTAGGAAGTCTGGGTTGTACAGTGGTCCTCCTGAGAGCAGCCTCTGCCTGCCCGGCCCATGAGAGATCCCTCTTCCCCATCCTGTTAAACAAGGCGCAACTGGAGCAACACCCCTGCGTGGAGGCAGACACTGAATTTCTTCACTATCGAATTGCTTGTGCCCGAGTTAGGCATACCCACATTTGTGGGATGAATGAATAAGTCCAGGGACCTGCAGGGAGAGCTCAAGAAGGTTGACCCAAGAAGGGGCTAAGCCCTATGGCTGCTGCTCATTGTCCCTATGAGATGACCGTCCATAACGAGGGTGTGCTCCGTGGTCGGAAAATAAAGGTTTTCTCTCTGCAGAGCTATCTGGACCACATGGGTCAAACTTGGATCTGATGATAAAATAGCTCCACACCTGGACAGGCAGGGGCTGCTTCCCCTAATCTTCTGCTTCTCAGGTGATGTCACTGAATCCTCTTGAACACTCCTGTGCATTTCAGCTCAACATCTTCACTCTATAAACACTGGCATAAAAAGTCTGTGGGACAAGATTTTATACAACTGGCAAATATTTTGATTGGTTGGTTGACAAACTTGAAATATTCATCAAATATTGACCATTGGAGAAGGGCCATAGTCCATTCAAGATGCATTTGTCTATAAAAAGCCCATTTATCGAGGCGGGGCAATGTTAGCTGGGCCCTTTTGGTATGCAACCTTCTACCTGGATCTCGGCTGGCCAGCCAGAATACCTGTTCTTCGCATCATCTGAGTGGTTGATCTGTGCAAAGGAAAGAAAAGGATTTAATCTATCCATTCATCTAATCAACGTTTAATGTGCCAGCTGTGAGCAAAATCAGAAAAGAGGATCACTTCCTAGAATGGGATTTGCTCCAGCCTACTCAGTAGTCACCTACGGATGTGAGAGTTGGATCATAAAGAAGGCTGAGTGCCGGAGGACTGATGCTTTTGAACTGTGGTGTTGGAGAAGACTCTTGAGAGTCCCTTGGACTGCAAGGAGATCAAACCAGTCCATCCTAAAGGAAATCAAGCCTGAATATTCATTGGAAGGTCTGAGGCTAAAGCTGAAGCTCCAATACTTTGGCCACTTGATGCGACGAACGACTCATTGGAAAAGACATTGGTGCTGGGAAAGATTAAAGACATAAGGGGATGACAGAGGATGAGACGGTTGAATGGCATCACCAACTCGGTGGACATGAGTGTGAGCAGGCTCCGGGAGTTGGTGATGGACAGGGAAGCCTGCCGTGCTGCAGTCCATGGGTCGCACAGAGTCAGACCAACGGAGCTACTGAACTAATAATTGACTTATGTTTTAGGTACATTGCAAGATGATTCTGTTATACATGTACACATATATTATTTTTCAGATTATTTTCTGTTATAGATTATTACAAAATATTGACTATAGTTCCCTGTACTATATAGTAAACCTGTGTTGCTTGTTGCATATCTATAAAATTCATCTATTTAAAGTGGTTTTTAATGGTTTTAATGGTAAAGTGGTTACTCAGTGGTTTTCAGTATATTCACAGAGACATGCAACCAGCATCATACTCAATTTTAAAACATATTCTGGGAATGCCCTGGCAGTCTAGTGGTAAGGAATTGGTGCTTTCACTGCTAGAGCCTGGATTCAAAACCTGGTCAGGGAACTAAGATCCTGCAAGCTACATCCTGGCAAAACACAAACGAAAACATTTTCACCCCTGAAACAAGAAAGCATATGCCCACTCACCATGCCCCATAGCCCAGTCAGTTCCTAATCTACTTTCTCTCTCTGGGTTTTGACTGTTATGGAAATTTCATACACATGGAATCACACAGTATATGGCCTTTTGTTTTTGGTTTTCTTCACTTAGTGTGTTTTCAAGGCTCACTCATGTCACAGGATACATCAATACTTCATTTCTTTATGTGCCTGAATAATATTCCCGTGTGCACTTATATCTATTTTATTTAAACATTTTTAAGTCCATTCACCCAATCTTTGAGTTGTTTCTGCTTTTTTGCTGTTAGGAATAATAGCACATTCCTGTGCAAGATTTTTTGTGAATATGTGCTTTTGTTCCCTTGGCTGTGCATCTGTGAGTGGAATTGCTAGGACATACGATAACTGTTTGAGAAGAAGGGATGTTTAACAACCACTCACCTTTTCTCTCTGAATTCCTGCAGGAAGTTCAAAGCCTTTTGCTGCCACAAACACCCAGCTTGACCTGAATCGCATGTTCCTGATCTCGGTACTTCCCAGGGCTTCTATGGCCTTCTTGGCATCCTCCTTCAGCCTGGAGGGATGCAAAGTGGGGGGAGCCTGTGAATGTCTCACCTGCAGACTCGGGTGTGTACTCTAGAACACAGTCTGGTCTAGGACAGGTTTCTAAAGCAGCACTTGCTATGTTGGGGCACAGGGCAGGAGAGAGACGTGAACACTGGCTGAGTGTGTCACATCTTTGTGTGCATGTGTGCTCACTCGTGTCCGACTCTTTGCAACCCATGGGCTGTGGCCTGCCAGGCTCCTCTGTCCATGGGGTTTCCCAGGCAAGAAGACTTGAGTGGGTTGCCACCTCTTTCTCCAGAGGATCTTCCTGACCCAGGGATCGAACCTCTGTCTCCTGCACTGGCAGGCAGGTTCATTACTGCTTGAGCCATCCAGGAAGCCTCTAGTTACACATAAAGCCACATCCAGGACTCTTTGGAAAAGACCCTAAGGCTGGAAAAGATAGAGGCCAGGAGGAGAATAGAGTGACAGAGGATGAGATGGTTAGATGATGAATAAAAAACTCAATGGACATGAGTTTGAGAAAACTCTGGGAGACAGTGGACAGGGAAAGCTGGAGTGCTGTAGTCCATGGGATCACAAAGAGTCAGACATGACTGAGTGACTGAACAGCAACAAAGGATCCTTTTAGATTCAATCTGGGGCACAGAGTTTTAATTCTCAATTCTGAAAAGCCCTGGGTCTTATGGTCCAATTATTCTCACCCCCAAACAACATAATTTCTGGTCCTTGCTGCTGCCTGTTTACTGACCACAGAATAAAACAGACAGAAAATGCTGAAAGATGAAAACAAATGTCAAAACTGTATCTTTCATATTCACAAAAGTCAGTATCAAAAAAGAAAAAAAAAAAAAAAACCCTAAATATCTTGAAAGTGAGTCACTCAGTTGCGTTAAGACTTTAACCCCATGGACTATACAGTCCATGAAATTCTCCAGGTCAGAAGTACTGGAGTGGGTAGCCATTCCCTTCTCCAGGGGATCTTCAACCCAGGGATCAAACCCAGGTCTCCCACATTGCAGGCAGATTCTTTACCAGCTGAGCCACCAGGGAAGCCCCGCAAACAATCTTACTTTGTAGAAAGCTGCCATTTAGAACTCAGAAAGGAAAGGGGGCAGAAAGGAAAAGAAAAAAATAAGCTCAAATTTTCCCAAGTGGGCTAAATCCAAGTTTTTCAAAGCATATGCCGAAGAATGTCCACCCGGGAAGATACCCTATTAAAGAAGAGGATCTGAATTCAAACACATCTGGGAAAGGTCTTGTTCAGTAGTCCCATCTTAGGAAGTCACAGTGCAAATCAGCACTTTGAGGTTCTCGGAAGTTATGCAGTGAAGATGTACACGTTTACTTAGAAGAGCACACCCGGAGAAACACTGAGCCAGGCCACTTTCTCTCTCATAAAAGCACTGTGTCTGAGTGTGTGTGTGTGTGTGTGTGTGTGTGTGTGTAAGTCCCACTCTGTGTTTAGCTCTCTGGCCAAGGGTTAGCTTTGCTATCTTATTTACTATCAGTGATGAGTTTGTCTTGCTACCTGGAAATAGCTCTTATTTCTAGGATTCATGTGCTCCAGCTCATCATTTTTCTGGAAATGCAATCTGTTCATCGGGGCCTCCCATTCCTTCTCCTTGAAGAAGTTTCCTGTTCCTTGGAGCTCTGTTCCCTCCCAAAGGGTGTCGTGAGGGACCCTGACAGGGCTGGCACTCTGCCCTCAGCTGGCATCTCTGACCCTGGCCCCTGCCGTGATACAACTGTACACTCACCTGCTGCTGCCATCATCGTGGGTTACCATGAAGAGCAAGGACTTCGAGGGAGCACTCTGAATAAACTTTGTCATCGGTCCAGAGTTATCTGCGGGGTCAATGTACATCAGATTTAGGACCTTCTCCGTCAGCTGAGGCTGTGACCCTAGGGGTTGTTCTGCTCTCGGCTCTGTGCTCTGTGTTCTAAATCCTCTGATTCTAGAGCTGTCTCTCCACCATGCACCTGATCCTCTAGTGCTCTCATGGTAAGTGACCTGGGTTCCACGGTGGGGCCAGGTGAGGTGGGCAGCACGATCAGATCATAAAGACTCTCGTGGCTGACTCTCAAGCAAACCAGCAGTGACTTCACAGATCAGGTGGGCTTTTCTCTACAGTCACTGAGAAAGCACCCAACCTGGTGTGACCTTCTTAGAGCTGAGTAGCCCCAGGGCACTGAAGAGCACCAGGAGGCATACACGCCTGACCCAGACAGGTAAGTCTTTGTTAAGAGACCCCTCTGTTTCTTACAGGGAGAAAACAAAGGCTCAGCTCAAACCCCGTTATTTACCACTGGAGCTTGTTATTTATAGTTACGATCAAGTTTAACGTCAGAGTGAAAACACAGCATTCCCAAGGGCATTGGGATACTTCTTAATTGTTCCTCTCCATTATCTTTACAAAGACTTGTTTCTGTTAATTCTCAGGGTTAAATAAAAATAACTGCAGTGGAGATTCAGAGCCCAGAATTGAGGGATCACTGGAGGAGGGTGGGCACATAGTCTACAAAATTGTGCAGACCAACAAGCCCATCACAGGGAAGACAACGATATATATGATGAGATTCAGGACTGGGTACTGAGCATGTTATTCTACATGTCTGGTTTAAAACCAAAAGAGATGTTTTCTCTTTCCCTTTATCTGATGAAAGAGCAGAAGCAAAGTTCCAGGACAAGTGTGAGCAGAGAAGAGACATTCTCTAGATCATGCCTTCCAGCTTAAATACACAAACTCACTTAGAGACCACAAGGATTGTGTCAGACCATTCTAGAGTACTCATGTGCACTTCTGGCAGCTTTCTTGGTAGACAAAATAAGAACGTTTGACATTTGTGATTGTGGGTTTTTTATCTTAATTCATTTTAATTTGATATAATTCATTTTAAGTTTAAGAGGAAAAGAATTTTCTTACCACCTTCGTACATATCGAAATATTGTGTTGCTATCACTTTCCCAGTCATATCTGGAAATGAAAGAAACAGCTTTTGAAAGACGGTTCATGGAGACTCAGGGTGCATGTGTGGTACTGCAGTTCTGAAAATGAGCTTCCCTGGTGGCTCAGGGGCAAACAACCTGCCTGCCAATGAAGGTGACGCAGGTTCAATGCCTGGGTCTGGAAGATCCCACAGGGGAGGAAATGGCAACCTGCTCCAGGAATTTTGCCTGGAGAATCCCATGGACACAGGAGCCTGGAGGGCTATACTCCATGAGGTCAAAAAGAGTTGGACACAACTGAGCAACTGAACAACAACACCAAAGTTCTGAAAATGGTGTGTTCCTTCTCCCTGTCTTCCAGGAAGCATGATGCCTGGTCCCACATGAAGGAAAGGCCTGCATTCCCTGGAGGGGCCCCTGATGATGTGGGTCAGGAAGGCAGGGCTCCTCATCTGCCCAGAGCCTCCCTCCCGCCTGCTTCCAGTTAGATTCTCATCCATGCTCTTGCCCAGGGTGCCTGCCTCTTCCTGAGAACACTGGGGCCTGCCCTCAGCCCTTTCTGCTCCCTCTGTATATCTTCCTGCCTGATTATCAGACCAGGCACACATTCCTTAGGTTCCTACTGCCTGGGACCACAGGTGTCTGCTCACTTCGCTCACAGGGACAGACACCACTGGAAGCCCCTTCCCAAAACCTGCTACCGTCCTTACTGTCAGGAGCCCCAGTGGCAAAAGGGACAGGTGTTCTTTTCCAAGCCTAAGAGGTGGTCAAGATGTGCTTCTCTGAGGTCCTTTCATCAGACAAGTAGGAACTGGTATCACCCTCGGCTAGGCAGCAGAGCAAACACGAGGCACACCGCTAGGGCATCTGTGTTCTCCCTGATCCTGTTTTAGCTCTGACTTTTGCAGGTCCTTCTTCGTTTTTTTAAAGTCGTTTTAGATTCCACAGATATGCACGAATACAGGATATGTGTTTTTCTCTTTCTGACTGACTTCACTCTGTATGAAACACTCCAGGTCCACATGTCTGTACAAATGACCCTATTTTGTTCCTTTCAGTGGCTGTACCACAACTTCTTTATCCATACATCTGTTGTTGAAAATTTAGGACATATATACAACACAATATGTAAAATAAATAGCTAGTGGGACCCTGCTATAAAGCTCAGCTTGGTGCTGTGTGACCTAGAAGGGTGGGGTGGAGGGAGCAAAGCCCAAGAGGGAGAGGGTACCTATACACACATAGCTGATTCACTATATCGTACAGCAGAAATTAACACAACATTGCAAAGCAATTATACACCAAGAAAACTTAGTAAGTTTATATCTGATTTCATTTTGTGGGGGAAGAATCACACATTTATAAAGTGAGGCATTGCAAAAAATAGTTAAACATATACTCTTAAATGCATTAAAATATAAACCTAGACTAGACCATGTGCAAAAATCATAAAGAAACCTAAGGTACCACGGAATCCCCAATCACAAAGCTTTTAGAAGTGTTTTAAAGAAAACATTTAACAACTTACAGTTGACAATGGCGATGTTTATTCCTCTTGCAACATTCC
>SJYV01037992.1:0-24371 GCA_006410875.1 Neotragus pygmaeus | reverse complement strand
CAAGGGACTCTCAAGAACCTTCTCCAACACCACAGTTCAAAAGCATCAATTCTTTAGCGCTCAGCTTTCTTTATAGTCCAACTCTCACATCCATACATGACTACTGGAAAAATCATAGCCTTGACTAGACAGACTTTTATTGACAAAGTAATGTCTCTGCTTTAAGTATGTTGTCTAAGTTGGTCATAACTTTCCTTCCAAGGAGCAAGCGTCTCTTAATTTCATGGCTGCAATCACCATCTGCAGTGATTTTGGAGTCCAGAAAAATAAAGTCAGCCACTGTTTCCCCAACTATTTCTCATGAAGTCATAGGACTGGATGCCATGATCTTAGTTTTCTGAATGTTGGCTTAAAATTTTCTGGTTTTACTCACTTTTGTGTTTATTAATTAATACTTTGTGCCCAAAACTACATAAAGTTTTGAGTGTCATCCAAGGGAGACAAGAGCTGACTTTAAGCCAACTTTTTCACTCTCCTTTCACTTTCCTCAAGAGGCTCTTTAGTTCTTCTTCACTTTCTGCCATAAGGGTGGTGTCATCTGCATATCTGAGGTTATTGCTATTTCTCCTGGCAACCTTGATTCTTGGTGGTGGCCAAGAGGAGCTACCTGCGCCTGAGGTCAGAGGCAGTGGCCGGGAGGAGCTACCTCACGTCTGAGGTAAGGAGCGGTGGCTGTGCCTTGCTGGAGCAGCCATGAAAAGAGATCCCCACGTCCAACGTAAGAGAAACCCAAGTAAGAGGTAGGCACTAAGAGAGGGTATCAGAGGGCAGACAGACTGCAACCACAAGCACAGACAACAGGTCAATCTGATCACACGGACCACAGCCCTGCCTAACTCAGTGAAACTAAGGCATGCCATGTGGGGCCACCCAAGATGGGCAGGTCCTGGTGGAGAGGTCTGACAAAATGTGGTCCACTGGAGAAGAGAATGGCAAACTGCTTCAGTATGCTTGCCCTGAGAACCCCATGAACAGTAAGAAACTTTCTCAAGCCCCCTCAAAAAATTCTAAATCATGGGCACCTCTTCATACTTTGACAAGTACTCAAGTGAAAGATGCTTCAGCTCCCAAAGGTCCACTGTATACACGAATGCTGCTACCCATTCGCTCAAGTGTGTCCGACTCTTTGTGACCCCACCGCCTGCAGCCACCAGGCTCCTCTGTCCATGGGGCTCTCCAGGCAAGAAGACCGGAGTGGGCTGCCAATTCCTTCTCCAGTATACATGAGTAGGTATATAGGGAAAAAAAGGCTGGGAACAAGGGTAAACTTTACTTTTCTCTAGCACTGTGCAGCTAAAGGTACTGCACTTCACAGTTAGTTTCTGTGCACAAGGTGAACCTCAGTAACTCTCCCTTGGATGACACTCAAAACTTTATGCAGTTTTGGGCACAAAGTATTAATAAATAAACACAAAAGTGAGTAAAACCAGAAAATTCCAACTACCGAATAATCCATTTATTAACTCTCTAAAGGGAGAAGCCATAAATTATTCAAGTAAATATGAACTTTCTCTGCTATACTCTCCGTGAAACTAGAAAAGAACAGTCTACAATTGCTATCACAACATCCTCAGTCCTTGATAATCTTCGTTTTCTCTCTGCTCTTCTATTAAAATTTCTTCCACAAAAGAAATAACCTCCTTCTTTAAAAATCCAATACAAAAATCTCATGAATACTTTTAGATTATTTGATATTTCATATAACTGACTACTTCTCTTCTATCTCTAAATTCCTTCTTCCCTTAGATTCTGTAATTCTCCATTCTCATCTGGTTCTAATTTGCATTTGTGACATACCAATGAACAAAAATGATGAAAATCCCTGCCCTTGTAGAGTTTTCATTTTAATAAGTAAAAGAGATAACAATCAAACATAATAAAAGAATACATTTTAAAATCGTGAGATGATATGAGGGAAAAACAGAGCAAAGAGAGAGAGAATGCAGAAGGGAAAGGAAGAGGCAATTTTAAATAGGGTGGTCAGAATAGGCTAAATAAGGAAATATCTGAACAAACATTTGCCAAGTGAGGGAGTCAGTCGTACTGATACTGGAGAGGAGGGACAGAGAGAAAGAGCCTGTAGGCAGAGCAGATGAAGGAAGGTAAATAATACTAAAGGCTTTGGTGTTCACCCTGAATGAAGTTAGGAACCATAGGAGGGTGATTAATAGAGAAGTCATAGTCTAATACACAAACAGAATCATTCTGGCTGTTATGTTTAGAAGACACTGTAGGTACTTCCCGATCTGCCCACAGTGCTCTTATTTGTAAGACACTAAACCTGCCACAGAAAATGACTACAAAAACTGGAAAAAACAAATAAGGTAACTTTCTCAAGTCATCCAGGCAGAACTTAAGGGGCCAAGATCACGGAAAGAATGGAAGCACATAAAGTGGGCTTTTTATTCACATCAGCTTTTTTCCCGACTGCATTTCTCAAATTGCTATCTGGGAGAACAGAATCCAAGGATTAAAATGACAGTTTTAAAAGACTAAAGAGACAAACGTTAATGTTTGTGGCTACCAAAGGAACTGGAACTTGAAGGGTGAAACTACAGAGGAGGGAATCAGTGAAAAGGTACCCAAAAATCTGTGTACAAACTCCCTTCAACAGTTCGCTACGTTTTCACAGAGTAAGAATGTGGGAATATTGATAACTGATCAGAGAGTTCAGCAACCCCGCAGGGAAGAGAAGCTGGAAACCAAGTCCCCCGAGGAGATGTGGTGGCGGTCTGGTTCCTCAGCCGTGCCTGACTCTCTTGTGATCCCATGAACTGTATGCCCGCCAGGCTCCTATGTCCATGGGATTTCCCAGGCAAAAATACTCTCCAGGGAGGTGTTGGTAAATACCCTGGCCTTTCAGTTAAGACCACAGGAGGGGCACAATTGAAAAGTAAGGATACTTCTTAGGAGTATTAAAAAATGTTGATGTATGGCAAAACCAATACAGTATTGTAGAACAAAATCAAGTTAAAAAAAAAAAAAGAATCACAAAATTAAAAAAAGGAAAAATTGAAATAGACAAAACCTTTAAAAGCCTAAAACTGAACTTAAACAAGACCAAAGTGCTCTGCTAGCACTGTACTGTCAGAAAGAAAAAAAAAACAAAACACACAATCCTCTTTGGAAGACATCATTCAGAGACTCATCTATGTTCCTGATTACCTAGCATCTGATCAAAACTTAAGAGACACACTAAAAACAGGAACAAATGACAGAAAAGAGAGAGGGAGGGTGGAAGGAAAAAGGCAAGGAGAGAAGGGAGAGAAAAGACAAAAAGGAATAGAAAGAGATCCAGGGTAACTCACAAACTAGTTATTAAACAGGGACTTTTAAACCACTACAATTCATATGGCAAGAAAATACAGGAAAAGATGCACAAAAGAGACAAAATAATAGAGAATGTCAATAAAGTAGTAAAATCTATACAAAATAATCAAATGAACACTCAGAAATTAAAAGTATAGTTTATGAAATGAAGAACTCACTAGATAGGTTTAAGAGCAGACTGAAAGTAGCAGAAGATAATGGGACTATTAAAAGTAAAGGCAGGTCAAGAAAAAATATACAATCTGAAGCACCAAGAAATACAAGAATGGAAAATACTGAATAGCACATCAGAGACATGTATAATATAATCAGAATATCTAACATACCTAAAAAGAGGGAGGAGAGACAAGTGAAGTGAAATGAAAGTTGCTCAGTTGTGTCCATCTCCTTGTGACCCCATGGACTATACAGTGCGTGGAATTCTCCAGGCCAGAACACTGGAGTGGGTAGCCTTTCCCTTCTCCAAGGGCTCTCCCCAACCCAGGGATTGAACCCAGGGCTCTCACATTGCAGGCAGATTTTTTACCCACTGAGCCACAAGGGAAGCTCGAGAACACTAAAGTGGGTAGCCTATCCCTTCTCCAGCAGATCTTCCAGACCCAGATTCTTTACCAACTGAGCTATCAGGGAAACCCCAAAAAGAACGGGACAAATGCAATATTTCAAAAGCTAATGGCTAAGAACTTTCCTAAACTGATGAAAGACGTAAACTTACTATATGTTTTAAAATCTTTAAAAAAAAAAAAAGGGAAAAATATAAAGCCACACACACGGAGACAGACAGACAGACACACACACACACACACACACACACATACACACACGGTCTAGAATAGTCAAACAGCTGAAAATCAAAAGATAATGAGAAAAGTCTTTAATGCTTGCAAAAAAAAAAGACATTTCCTTAAGGAAAGGGTCAAAAAAACTTTTCAATAAAGGGCCAAATATTTTAGGCATTACATGCTATACCATCTCTGATGACTGTAAAGTAAAATCAGTTAAAACAATACATAAATAAATGGGCTGACTGTGTTCTAATAAAACTTTATACATATGAGGAATTCCAGGTGGCACAGTGGTAAAGAATCTACCTGCTATTGCAGGAGACCCAAGAGACACGGGTTTGATCCCTGGGTTGGGAAGATCTCCTGAAGCAGGAAATGGCAACCCACTCCTGTATTCTCAACTGGAAAATTCCACAGACAGAGGAGCCTGGCAGGCTCCAGTCCGTATGTTCACATAGAATCAGATACTACTAAGCGACTGAGCACGCATGCACAAATGCACAGGCCATAGTTTATTAATCCTTGTTTTAAAAGGATCAACAATAATACCGAGAGCCAACTTTTCAAAAGAATCTACAGACGTCAGAAGACAATCAAATGACATCTTTAAAAAGCTGAAAGAGAAAAGGCCAACAAACAATTCTGTACCCACTGAAAGAAAATATGCTTCAAAGCTGAAGGTGAAAAAAAGTAATTTTCAGACCAATAACTGCTGAGGATCTGCTGCCAGGATATAAAAGGATATCATTTCAAAAGGAAGACAACTCTAAATTTACATGGGTTTTATTCTAAATTTATACCTTTCATCTGTAAAGGAAAACTTCCATCTATAAAGCAGAACTAATAGAAGAAAGACATATATTCACGAGCATGACTGGCACTTTTAACACACCTCTCTGAAAACAAGTAGATAAAAAAATTCAATAAAGATGTAGAAAATATGAACACAAATAACCAGCTTAACCTGACATGCAAAGAACAGTATATCCAACAACTGCAGAATAAACATTCTTTTCAAGTGCACAAAGAACACTACTTATCAAAATAAAATAATATGCTGGATAAGATCTTAACAAATTTCAAAGATCTAAAATCATTTAGGGTACACAGAATCTAACTAAAAATCCATAAAAGAAAAAAAAAACTAAAAAATTCTCAGATGTTTGGAAATATAAGCAACACACTTTAAATAACCTATAGGTCAAAGAAAAAAATCATCAGGGATATTAGAAAATATTCTGAACTGACCAACGAAATTGCAACATCTCACAACTCATGATATACAGCAAAAGCAGCACTTAGAAGTAAATTTGTATTTCTAATTGGAAGGACTGATACAGAAGCTTAAACTCCAATACTTTGGCCACATGATCTGAAGAACTGAGTCACTGGAGAAGACCCTGATGCTAGGAAAGATTGAAGGCAGGAGGAGAAGGAGATGACAGAGGATGAGATGGTTGGATGGCATCACCAACTCAATGAACATGAATTTGGGTGAACTCCAGCAGTCGGTGATGGGCAGGGAGACCTGGCGGGCTGCGCTTCATAGGGTCGCAAACAGTTGGACACGACTGAGCAACCGAACTGAACTGAAAAGCAATATAAAAGAAGAAAGATTGAATATCAATATTCTAGGCTTCCATTTCAGGAAACTAGAAGAACAGCAAGTTAATTTCAAAGAACAAATAAAGAAAGAATAAGGGGAGAATTCAATACAATAGAAAGAAACTACAACAGATAAAAATCAACAAAACTAAAGGATGGTATCTTCCACACAGGTTGTTAAGAAACTTAATGAGATCATTGTAAAGCACTTACCACCGGGCCTGCTGCTGCTGCTAAGTCCCTTCAGTCGTGTCCAACTCTGTGCAACCCCATAGACGGCAGCCCACCAGGCTCCCCCGTCCCTGGGATTCTCCAGGCANAGGGAGGGAAAGGGAAGGGAAACAAATATAAACAGAATAAGTACTATTCAAATAATTAAAATAGGCTAATAAAATTAAAGTAAGACTGGGCAATCACAATCTCTATAGGTAGAAGTGATCAATTAAGCTGAGATCTCAAAAGACAAGGAGCCAACCACAGGAATTTTGCAAAGATACATGGCAAGAATAAACACAGGTAATAAAGACCAAAAGAAGGTCTACAAAGGATCTATAAATGTACACAATGGTTGTTTTCTCAAATACACTAAACACACAATAAATATTAGTTGAAAGAATAAATGAACATAAGCTATATGCTAACCGTGTTCCTTAGAGGAATACAAGAAAACTCTTAAGGTTTCACTGGATTCTCAAAATAGTCCACGACCCGAATAAAAGTTAAAAACTAAGCATAATCTTCCATGTATACATTCTACATGTGCATGTTTTAAAAACCATGATGTCATATATACATTACAGAAAGTCTCCATATTTGCCAAACTCTTTACCAAAGTCCTCAGCTACTATTCTGTTGGCCGGCAGCAGGAAGTAGATTTTACTTTTGCTCAGGATATAAGGAATACTTTCTAGAATGTGACTACTCATCCTTAAAGTTTTAAAGCAAATATCAGAGTCATTCAGCTACTTAGGAACAAGCTAAAATTTTTTTTCCTATTTAACAGCACCATAAACCAAAGTTTCCACCTTCAATAAAAGATTAAAAAGGCTCATGGAGTCTCAAAAGTCATTTAAACTTGATAAATATACACACAAAGTTTAAAAATTTTTGCACTAAGAGTAAGTGAATTTGGAATTTAACTCATAAGAGAGCTAATTTCCTTAGAATACAAAAGACCCTTAACTAATCAACAAGAGTCGATCCAACAGGAAAATGGACAAAGGACATATAAGGTATTTCATTGAGAAAATAAAACCAATAAATATGAGGGAGAAGATTTAATGCACTAACAATTATAAAGATTCCGTGTAATAATATTTTAAAATGTTATTATATATATCATCATTTGATAATATTATACATATATATGATCATTTGGTTTACACATTTTTTTCTAGAAGGATACAAGAACTTTTTCATTGTGATTATCTCAGGGGTGTACAGGGGAAGTGATACATTTTCTCTATTACTAACATGCCTTACATTGATAACATATAATTAACTTACTTAGTCATCTGAAAGCGGTATTGTTTTCTAGAACTTAAAACATTATTTATTTATTTTAGTATCACAGAGTCTCTAGGAAGCATGTGGAGTTATTCACTATTTAATTAATAAGGAAACTGAAGCTCAGAGAATATAAGCATAACATGCAAGTAAAAAATTACACATGCAAGAAATTCTAAACATAATTTTCAAGTATACCACCACAGAATTAGGGAACAGCAAAGAATTAAACTTGAGTCTTCTTTTGAAATCCAACATTCTTCCCATTTACTAAGAAAACATTTCAAGAATTATAGAGTAAGTATAAAACCCATAACCTGTGGTACCACAATACTTCCCTAATTTTTATAATCGACCACAAGAAAACTGTTGTATTTTTTTTCTCTTAAATTCAAAATTTTGTGAAAAGAAAATTGATCACTGGAACCATATTAAACACTAATTCTAACTATTCTCAGTAGTCATCTAAAGCATCTGTGATAAACTTCTGTCTAAGTCAAAATAAATTTTATTTTCACTGACATTACTTTGACTATATTTGGTTAACATTATCTCATGTAGATTCATCAGCTCAAAATTAATTAGTATTACAGAATAGTGTATTCCATCCAAACAATTCATCTTTGTTGGCTCACATGCCCCAATGATACTGGCATGCCACTGTAACAATGGGCATGGTGCCATAGGAGCAGATGGGCATAAACACAGACCTGCCAAAGAGTCAGTGTGTGCATCAAGTATAAGTATTAGTATTAGATTTTCCTCCAAGAAATTCATAAACTACAGTAAAATAAATGTAAGTTTTCTACTATGCTCATAGGATACGCCGACTCAAAGCTAGATTAATTTTTAAATCCTTAAAAAAGGAAAAAATCAACTTTCCAAGGCCACAGAAGGCAAGTTTTCCATCTGATGAGTCTGGATTAGCCTTCTGTTTAAGGAACTGAGGAAACCAATATTCAATCTCTACCTTAGATAAGCTTTGTCCCTGAAGCACTTGAAAAACTCAGTAAAAAACTCAGTTTTGAAAAAACCATTTGGCACTGTTCTCAAAATGAAACAGTTCTGAGATCTGTTGAACAACAATGTGAGTATACTTAACACTAGTGGATTATATACTTAAAAATGGTTAAGATGGTAAATTTTATGTTATATATTTTTAATCACAATTTTTAAAAAAAATCACACAGCCCTGTCAGGTTTCCTGATGAAGGCCATGTAGGCCTAGAAACAGAAATAAGTCCTACAATTTCCTATGACAGGAAAAAAAAAATCTGAAAATGCAAATCACTGAGCTTTACATGTTTATTTTAAATTCTGCATTCTGTTGGAAAAAACTATTGTTAGTTTTCAAAAGATTAATTTATTTCCACATGCTATTTTTTAATTTTTAAAATATAAAACACGATATTAACCAAATAATACTGAAAATTTTTATAATTTTTACCGTATTAATGAAAAGTTTTAAAATACTAAAAATGCTAAAAAAAGGGGGGGGGATCATTTGTAATCACTATTATCCAAAATCATTTGTTAAGTACTATATAAGGTACCAAGAAAGATGGCTCTGTGTGTGTGTGTGTGTGCGTATCTGTGTGTGTAAACAAAATCTATCTGACTTCCAGAAATTTAACTACATTTTCTTTATTTAAAGAAATGTTCAAGGATCCAATCACCTTGGGAAATCCAATCCGTTATTTTGTAACTGTTGATACTGTCAGATAGGCAGAAAATTTAAGAACTGTCCATTTTTAACTTTACTTACTATTTTTTGAGATTTTTTTTTTAATGTGGACCATTTTTAAAGTTTTTATTGAATTTGTTACACTATTATTAATGTCTTGTGTTTTGGTTTTTTGGCCACGAGCCATGTAGAATCATAACTCCCTGACCAGGGATCGCGTTTGCACCCTCAGCATTGGAAGGTGAAGTCTTAACCACCAGACTGCCAGAGAAGTCTCTGCTGCTGCTGCTGCTGCTGAGTCGCTTCAGTCGTGTCCAACTCTGGGCTACCCCATAGACGGCAGCCCACCAAGCTCCGCTGTCCCTGGGATTCTCCAGGCAAGAACACTGGACTGGGTTGCCACTTCCTTCTCCAATGCATGAAAGTGAAAAGTGAAAGTGAAGTCGCTCAGTCGTGCCCGACTCTTAGCGACCCCGTGGACTGCAGCCTACCAGGATCCTCCGTCCGTGGGATTTTCCAGGCAAGAATACTGGAGTGGGGTCCCATTGCCTTCTCCAGGGAAGTCTCTAATTTACTTTTAACTGACCACTGCATTTGTATCATCTTATGGCTCCCAAATTCTGTCTCTAGCGTAAGTCTTCCCTAAGCTCGACTCATGTATCCAACTGTCTATTTAATATCTCTACTCGGATGCTTAATAGGTGTCTCACGCTTAACGTGCTCAAGCTCCTGAACATCTCCCCTCTTTAAAAAGTTCCTCTATATACAGTCTTCTTCATTTCAGTTGATACCAATCCCAAACTTCCAGCTGTTTAGGCAAAAAGCTTGTGTCCATCCTTGATATCTTTTTCTCTCACATACCACCATCCAAACCATCAGCCAATCTCACTGGATCTACTTTCAAAATATATCCAGAATCCAATCACTGCTCCCACTATCACGAATGGGACCGAGGTATCACCTTTTCTTGTCTGGATTACCATAGGGTGACCGTGCTGGTCCCTGCCTCAGATACGCAGTCTATTCCTAGTTCAGGAGACGAAATGATATATTAAAAACATAAGTTGGGTCATCTCACTCTTTAGTTCAAAACCCTCCAATGGCTTCCTTCTCACACAGAGTAAAATCCAAGTCCTTACAAGGATGTACAAAAAGCCCTACACAATCTGGTCCTTACCTCTCTGATCTCATCTACTACTTCCCCCTCTTCCTTCATTCACTCTGTGCAGACATACTGGCCTCTTGGCTATGCTCCCAGGTCAGAAATTCTTCTGCCTCAGAGCCTGAGCACACACAGTTCCTCTGACTGCAGGTATTCACAAGCATCTTTTCTTCACCCTGCTATTTCAAACTCAACCCAACCTCCATCTTAATCCTCTATCCTTTCCCTGCCTTATTTTTCTCTATAGAGCTCCCTATTATCAAATGACTGACCATATATTGACTTATTTTATTGCTTATCTTCTTCAGATTGGAATATATTCCATGAAAGCAGGCATTTTGCCCACTGATTGATTAATCCCCAGCATTAAGAAGAGTACCAAGCGTAAAAAGGCACTCATATTTGTTAAATGTTAAATTACTTCTATATTATTTAGGTTACAGAAAGAAACATTAGAAATGAACTAAAAAAAGGTCTCAAGTATTCTATAGACCATAACCTCTTTGAGAAAAGAAATACATCTGGCACACAACAGGCACTTAATAATGAGTGACTTCTAAATGCTATTCTGCTCAAAACCTTCCAATGGCTTCTCTTCACACTCAAGAGTAAAATTCAAAGTCCTCACAAGGCCCTACACAATCTGGCCCCCAACCTTCTACTCTTCCCCCTACCTTTCCACCCCCATAGCACTAAATTTCCCCCTCATTCTTTATGACTACATCCTTAACCTAGGCTTTAAGAAATTTTAAGTAACCTATTCCTAGAGTAAAGCTCTGCCAACCCATGATCTTGGGACCAGCCTTATTCATAAGCCTCTCGCTTGTCCAGCTGGCATGCCACCTCACTCAGCTGCCAGATTAAAGACACTGGCCTTCTAATTAGGTCAGTCCCTATCAGCAATACAAGTAATGGGCCCATCCATAAGCAGACATTGACTATAAATTGTCCACTTTTGTAGATCTATGAACTCTTTCCAGCTGACCTGTTAAATGTCTTCCCTAAGTACATAAACCAAAGAATGTTATTCATAATAATGTGAAATACAGGAAAATCATTTCCTTCTTGATTATTCTACTTTGGGCTCTTCACTTTAAATTGTGAATTTGGACTGCAGGCAATTTGTTTTTGTCGGTAGTTCATTTATATTCACAATTGCAATACTGTCAAATTATTTCACTATAAAACATTTGTCATTCCATGAGCATTTGTAACTTTTCTGCAGTAAAAAAAGAACATTTCAACCCACCATCTGTCTGATCTTTTTGGTTTTACTCATTCAGTTCTAACAATGTTACCTCAAATTCTAAATATTTTTAGAAATAATATCTCACATCCTGGGATTTAATAGTAAGGCTTGATTTGAAATATTCTAGATTTTCTCCTTAGATTTCACAAAATCAATGTTCTCAAAATAACATATTTTATATTTTCTTGGTTGAGTATTTAAGATAAACTGTAAAAGTCAGAATGGAATCTCCTCCAAGAAGAAATGCAAGCTAAGCAAATAAAATAGAACAGTTATAATCTATTGCAAAGCAGGACTCTGTAGTATTTCATCACTTTTTTTGTTCAATGTGGTAAAATCTTATTTGATTTGAAGAACATTTCAAGAATTAAATTATAGGAACCCTACTGCACCATTAAAAGTGACAATCCTTAACCTGAATAGCTAGCCCTTTGTAGAACTAACAGTCTTACTTACATGAAGACAAAAACAACTAATTCATCTACCCAGAAATAAACTACAGATATCATTGTATAGCTTCTTCTTTTGTTAACAGCCATCTTGGAAGAAATGACATTTACTTCGTAAAAGAGCAATAAAAACACTGAATTTGGGAGTTGCCCGGTGGCCCAGTAGCTAGGACTCAGTGCTCTCACTGCCACGGCCAGGATTCAATCCCTGGGCAGGGAACTAATATCCCACAAGCCACACAGTGCGGCCAAAATAAAATAAGCACTTAAACTGCCTTATCTTTCATATGTTCTTTGTAAATAAAAACATTAGGGCCCAATTTACATATACAGCATGGTAACTACGCTGTTAACATCGCCATAACCAGATTAAGTGGCCATAAATTCCAACAAGCTAAGCAGAACTAACAAGATGAGCAGTTACCAAAACTGGAGTTATCAGAACTCAAAGGAATTAAATCTTCAGAAATCGAAGATGATGACAAGGACAAAAATATGCTACAGAAATCATTAATGGAGTATATTTTCATACCACCAGCACCGAATTCCTAAACACGAGAGAAAGGAATTCACAACGAAGAGACTGTGCCTCTTCATACTATGCTAACAACTCAGAGCTCCAGCATTTTCAGCATCTCAAACTAAAACGTGTTTGACATTTCAAAATTCCAGCATGTCCATTTTCTTCAGTAAATCACTGTTACAAACATAAAGGCTTATAGACACATGTGTATGTACGGCTGAGTCCCTTTGCTGTTCACCTGAAATTATCACAACATTGTTTGTTAATCTGCTATGAAAGTGAAAGTGGCTCAGTGTGTCCAACTCTTTGTGACTCCATGGACTATACAGTCTATGGCATTCTCCAGGCCAGAATATTGGAGTGGGTAGCCTTTCCCTTCTCCAGGGGATCTTCCCAACCCAGGCATCAAATCCAGGTCTCCCACACTGCAGGCAGAGTCTTTACCAGCTGAGCCACAGGGAAGCCCAAGAATACTGGAGTGGGTAGCCTATCTCTGCTCCAGCAGATCTTCCCAACCCAGGAATTGCACTGGGATCTCCTGCATTGCAGGTGGATTCTTTACCAATGGAGCTATCAGGGAAACCCTGTTAATTGACTATACTCTAATACAAAATAAAAAGTTAAAAAAAAAAAAAACTCAGTGGGCCAAGTTCACATTAAAATGCACTATTCATTCAGGGGGAAAAAAGGCTTATAATAAGTCATTTTCTGTTAGGTATATCACAGTGAAAACTTGAGAATTACTACACAATTTAACACTATATATTTGTACTACTCGTATTAGTTCACATTAGCCTTATCTCACCAAATATATTCTTAAAGGTAAGCTAAAATCTTATCTGCTGAAAACACATAAGAATTAATTATACTTATGGTATAACCCCACGTTTGCAAGTAAAAATGCTATTTGAAGAATGGTATAGACTTCAAAATCTTGATTATAAAATTCATTCAACACCCACCTACATGACAATTCTAAGTCAATTAATCCTGACCACAACAAAACCTGAAGCAATGACATAAAGAAAATGGCTGTTTGGGGCCTTCACGGTAATACAATAATACATTAATAGGGATAGCAGGTTAGGGTTTTCCTTCTGTATAAGGGCCACAGAATCTGGTCGTGTTTATTTTTAACTACACTGGATAAAGAGATAGTAAATATTAGTAGAATCTGAATCATTCAATGATCAGGCATTAAGTAAAAGATCTAAAATATGAGCCAAACACTTTCTAGGCATCTTCACATAAACTACACTATCTAATTCAGGGATTCGTTGGTGGCTCACAGGGATATTGGTGCCCGGCAAGTGTCATTTAAGAATTCTCTTCTAGCTAACTAGTGTCAGGACCCAGCCCACCCACCAGCCCACAGGCACCAGTCCTGGAACACTCTAGACCAAAGAGTGGCTGGGGGGACCCAGTCCTGCCCACCAACGGGCCAGCTGCCACAGGACCCCGGAGCCCTCAGCTACCCCAGGACCCGCCCTGTCTACCAGAAAGCTCAGGACGCAGCCCACCCACCAATGCGTGAGCAAGAGCCCTGGGTCCAGCAGCCCGTCAATCCCACCCTCCCCACCTGCCAGCAGGCCAGCACTAGTCCTGGGCCCAGCCTCATCCACCAGAGCTGGGGCACCAACAAGGCACAAACAAGGCCCTCCAGCCAGCCGGTAGGACACGCCCACCCACCAGCAGTCTGGCACCAGCTCCAGGACCCCCTGGGCCTGGACCCCCTACCTACAGGCCGACACCAACCAAGAGTTTAAGGTACAACGTAGAAAAGACAGTCCCTTCGACAAGCTACATGTACAAGTTGAGGTTAGAACATTACCTCACAGCATACATAAAAATAAACTCAAAATGGATTGAAGACCTACATGTAAGACCTGAAACCCTAAAACATCTAGAAAAAGACAGAGGCGGAATATTGACATAAATCATAACTATTTTTTTTTGGACCTGTCTCCTAAGACAAAAGAGATAAAAGCAAAAATAGATAAGTGGATGTGGATCTAATTAAAAGTGTTTTCACAGCAAAGAAAACAATCAACAAAAGAAAGAGACAACCTATGGAATGGGAGAAAATATCTGCAAATGATATTAGTGACAAGGGATTAATGTCCAAACTATATAAACAGTTCACACAAGTATCAGAAAAACCATAAAACTCAATAAAAAATGGCAAAGATGTGGGGGAAAAAAGGGACACTGTTGATGGCACTGTAAATTGCCGCAGCCATAAGGGTATGGAGGTTTCTCAAAAAATCAAAAGCAGCTATCATATGATTTAGCAATTCCACTCCTGGGTATTTTATTCAAAGAAAACAAAAACAGTAATTTGAAAAGATATATGCACCATAAGTTCACTGCAGCATTATTTAAATAGCCAAGATATGAAAGCAATATAAGTGTCCACTGATAGATGAATAGCCAAAGAATACATGGTGTATATATATATATACACATATATACACACACACAGACAACACACAAAACACAATGGGATATTCAGTTCAGTCCAGTCGCTCAGTCGTGTCCGACTCTTTGTGACTCCATGAATCGCAGCACGCCAGGCCCCCCCATCCATCACCAACTCCCGGAATTCACTCAAACTCACGTCCATCGAGTCGGTGATGCCATCCAGCCATCTCATCCTCTGTCGTCCCCTTTTCCTCTTGGCCCCAATCCCTCCCAGCATCCGAGTTTTTTCCAATAAGTCAACTCTTCGCATGAGGTGGCCAAAGTACTGGAGCTTCAGCTTTAGCATAATTCCCTCCAAAGAATACCCACCCACAAAAAAGAATGAAATCTTGCCATTTTCTGCAACACATAATGACCAAAGGGTATTATGCTAAGGGCAACAAGTCAGACAGGGAAAGATAGACATGGAATCGAGAAAATCAAATGAACAAACATAACTAAACAGAAACAGAATCACAGGTACAAAGAACAAACAGATGGTTTTGGGGGAAGAAGGAAGCAGAGAATTCAGTTACAAAAAAAATGAGTCATGGGTAATGAAATGCAGTCTGGAGAATGCAGTCAATAAATATGAGTATCTTTGTATGGCAAGGGATACCAGCTAGACTTATCATAGTGATCATTTGGAAATGTATAGACATATTGAACCCTTGTGCTGTGTACCAGGAACTAATGTAGTATGTGACAGGTCAATTACTCACCAAAAACAAACCTACAAACTTACAGAAAAAGAGACCAGATTTGTGGTTACCAGAAGTAGGGAGATTGGGGAGCAGGGGAATTGGATAGACAATCAAAAGGCACAGATTTCCAGTTTTAAGTACTTTATCTCACAACTGGGAATGTACCATACAACATGATAATATAACTAACACTGCTATACTTTATAAGTGAAAATTGTTAAGTAAATCCTAAGAGTTCTCATCACAAGGGAAAAAATTATTTTCTATTTCTTTAATGTTACATTTATATGAGATGATGGATGTTCATTAAATTTACTGTGGTAGTAATTTCATGATATATGTAAGTCAAATCATTATGTTGTATACCTTAAGTTCATACAGTGCTGTATATCAATTATATCTCAACAAAACTGGAATGCAAAAATAAAACAAGTGTGCTACTATCAACAAGGCACTGACATCTGGGGCTGTAAAAAGAAAATAAAATGAAGTCAGCAGTGGCTGGAGAGCTCTCTAAAGCAGAGCCGGGAGGCCACTGATGAAGTGTGATTGAATGACAACGGCCCAGATGGAATCTGAACTTCGACCACTTACTATCTTAACGGAGGTATCCAAAGTATGTGCCCAATGTTCCAGAAACTCAAAATATTTATCCAACCCTTACTCTAAAGTAACTCGTGACAGCCTATTCATAAGAGCAAATACTTCCTTGCATCGTGGTCAACCACAGTTCTTGCCAGATAACGACTTTGTGGCTTTCATCTTTATATGACTCTGGACTCTTTTCCACTGTACAATCTCAAACTGCAAATCTTAAGACCCCAAATAAATTATTTTATTTGTAGCCCTCTGCATCTTCTTGATCGATAGGACTGGTTCATCTTTACTTTCAATAAAGTCAACTCGAGAACATCCCTATAGAAAGGCTACTCTCATTCAGACACATTGCTATATGCCCCTAGAAGTGAGAAGCAGCAGTTTGGACAGAGCCAGATGTGCTGCCTGCTGTGGCCCGGTCACTCAGCCATAGCCAGCTCTTTGCGCCCCTTCGGACTGTACCCTACCATAATGTACACACACCAGAGACCCATGTAAAGTTCCTAGTGGCCTCCACTGAGAAACACTAATAGTAAAGGTTAAAGAGTTATACATAATGTAACTTTCATGAATAATATCAAGCTGACAATAAATAAAATTTAAGGTAAAAAAGTAAGCTAGGCTTTATCACTGGCAATGCAAAAACACTGACGTATTGATTACATCGTACTACACGATATAGTAAGACAAAAGAAAAGCATGCAGTCCTTTGGGGGCTACATCAGCTCTGCAAATCTAACAAATGAAAAGACCACCCCAATTTCAGCAAGGACTGAAAAAATGCTACGTTGGTTACCTTTGAATTGTTAAATCCAGTGGCCACTTTTCAGCCATCATTCCATCTGCCTTCTCTCAGCAACTCCTAACATAGTTAACCACTTCCTTGCTCCTTTCAGCTTGCTTTTTTTTTTTAAACTTTCCTCTGGTTTCCTAGTGCTCTGAGCACTGTCTCCTTCCCTAGTTGTTCATTCATTCACACCTTAAATGTTGATGCTCCCTACAGTTTTGTCTAAATTGCCTCTTCTAAAAAGAAAAGTTCTCCCTGGGCGATTTCATCCATTCCCACACTTTAATTACTACCCACAATTGTAAAAGCTGATGCTTGAATCTACATTTCATCTAAACATGCATTTTCTTTTGCAACTCTCCTGGTTTCTATATACTTTGCCTGAAGAACTCCCCCTATTCTCCAACTGGCAAAAATCTTCTCAGGCTTTAGGACCTAATATATTACCACCTCAGTGAAGCTTTCAAGAACTTTTCCAAATAGTGTTAGTTACTATTCTAGTTCAGAGTCATTTCAACTATACCATCTTGTGAAAAACTCACAAAATAGGCAAGTATTGTCATACCCTCCCTAGAAATAAAGGCGCTGAAGTCTGAAGAGATCAAGCAACTTGAACAAAGAAACATTACTACAAGCATAAAACATCAACTTAAACCCAGGTCTTTTCACTCTGGGTCCAATACTCTTTCTAATACACTGTGATGTTCTCAAAAAAAAAAGAGAGAGAGATTCAGAAATTTAGTAGTTTTACCATTGTTAAAAAAAACTAATATTGTTTCTAGAAATTAATATCTAATTACATGCTTAATCCAAAAACAAATTATTAATAATTACTATTTTAAATTATACACACACAGCCAAACTGGTTAAAATAAGCATTTAAGACAAAAGAAAACAACTCACACCAATCAGAACAGCCATCATAAAAAAGAAAACTACAAATAAATGTTGGAGAGAATGTGGAAAAAAGGGGACTCTACTGCACTGCTGGCGGAAATGTAAACTGGTACAGCCAATATGGAGAACAGTACAGACCCCTTAACAAATGAGGAACAAAACTACTACAGGACCCAGCAATCCCACTAGGGGGCATATACCCTGAGAAAACCACAATTCTAAAAGGCACATGTACCCCATTGTTCACTGCAGCACTATTTATCACAGCCAGAACATGGAAGCAACCTAGATGTCAATACAGAAGTTGTGGGGGTCGGGGGTGTATTATATTTATATTTATATATATATATATATATAGGAATATTATTCAGCCATAAAAAGAAACAAATTTGAGTCAGTTGTAGTGAGGTGGATGAACCTAGAATCTGTTATACTGAATGAAATAAGTCAAAAAGAGAAAACAAACATCATGTATTAACACCTAGTGGCTCAGTCGGTAAAGAATCTGCCTGCAATGCAGGAGACTGGGGTTCAATCCCTGGATCAGGAAGATCCCCTGGAGAAAGGAATGGCAACCCACTCCAGTATTCTTACCTGGAGAACCCCACGGATAGAGGAGCCTGGCAGTCTACAGTCCACAGGGTTGCAAAGAGTTGAATATGACTGAGCGACTAACACCTTCACTTTTCTTTCAACACATATATATGGAATCTAGGAAAACAGTGAACCTATTTACAGGAGACACAGAGGTAGAGAATAGACTTCTGGACACTGAGGGAAAGAGAGGCTAGGAGAAATTGAGAAAGTAGTAGCACTGACATATATATATATACTATCATGTGTAAAATAGGTTAACTGTCAGGAAGCTGCTATATAACAAAGGGAGCCCAGCCTGGTGCTCTGTGATGACTTAAGAGGGACAGAACTGGGGGTTGGGGGGGGGAGGCTCCAGAGGGAGGGAATACACACACACACACACACTTATGACTGATTCGTGCTGATGTGGGGCAGAGGGAGGGAATACACACACACACAAACACACACTTATGACTGATTCGTGCTGATGTGGGGCAGAGGGAGAGAATACACACACACACACTTATGACTGATTCGTGCTGATGTGGGGCAGAGATCACCTCAAAACACACACACACACACACACACACACACACACACACACACACGACTGATTTGTGCTGATGTGGGGCAGAGATCACCTCAAAACACACACACACACACACACACACGACTGATTTGTGCTGATGTGGGGCAGAGATCACCTCAAAACTGTAAAGCATTTATCCTCCAGAATACACACAGACACACACATAGACACACACACAGACACACACACATAATTATGACTGATTCGTGCTGATGTAGGGCAGAGACCACCTCAAAACTGTAAAGCAATTATCCTCCAGTAAAAACATCACCACTGCAGACACTGTAGTAAAGACTGGTTCAGGAGATTCACATACGGTGGCTAAGTACAGGGGATGGTGGATCTAATGAAGAGTAGAACACCTGTATGATCTCAAAGTGTCCCCCCATAGGTAACTAGAAAAAAATCCTATAATGGGGAAAATGAACATTATAAAGGTGGGCACCCTATGCCTCCTGACACAAAAGTCTAAGAAGGTAGTATTGCAGCCTGGGATATTTAACAAGAATCAAAACGTGAGGAAACACCAGCAAAGGCAAACTGATTAACACGCTATAAAGTAATTGGCTTGTGTTCTTCAAAAATATCAAAGCAGTGAAAGACAAAGGCTAAGTATTCCAGATTAAAGGAGATTAAAGAGATAAGTAAACTACATAATCTTGGACTGGATTCTACACTAGAGGAAAAAAATGCTAAAAAAATTAAAAGTATTTATTGAGACAAATGACAACACAGGATTATAGACTGTAAATTGTACTAATGATAAACTTCCTAACACTGCTGCAGTTGTGAATGAGAATATCCTGTTCTTAAAAAATACATGCCAAGGTATGAGGATAAAGGGACATGGAATATACAACCTATTCTCCAATGGGTCAGAAGAGATAATAATACAAATGTGTGTATGTCTGTGTGTGGATGGAGAAAGAGAAATAAAGCAATGTAGTAATTTTTAAAAAACTGAGCCTGCATCAAGAGTAGTTCTCTGTATTATTTTTGCAACTTTTTTGCAAACTCAAAATCATTCAAAGTAAATCATCAAAAATGAGACCAGAGGTTGTGGGAGAAATGGGGGAAGAAAGTTCAAAGCACAAAGTTCCAGCTATAAAATAAATAAGTCAGGGGCACATAATGTACAGCATGGTAACTATAGTTAATAATACTGTATTGCACATTTGNGTGGAATGCAAAAGTAGGAAGTCAAGAAATACCTGGAGTAACAGGCAAATTTGGCCTTGGAGTACAGAATTTACCAGGGCAAAAGTTTATAGAGATTTTCCAAGAGAACACACTGGTCATAGCAAACACCCTTTTCCAACAATACAAGAGGAGACTCTACACATGGACATCACCAAATGATCAATATAGAAATCAGATTGATTGTATTCTTTGCAGCCAAAGATGGAGAAGCTCTATACAGTCAGCAAAAATAAGACTGGGAGCTGATTGTGGCTCAGATCATGAACTCCTTATTGCCAAATCAGACTAAAATTGAACAAAGTAGGGAAAACCACTAGACCATTCAGAATAGAGGTATTAAGGAACAAAAAACATATAAAACATGTAAAAAATAAATTTTAAATTGTCAGAAGTAAGTCTTTCCTTTTAAGTCATCACTTTAAATATACATGGAATTAACTCACCAATTAAAATACAGGAATTGGAGTAATGAATTAATAAAAATAAAAACTTGATCCAAGTATCTGCTAACTCACTTTAAATCCAAAGACAAAAAATATGCTGAAAATCTAAGAATAGAAAAAGTTAGTACATACAAGTAGTACCCAAAAGAGAGCAGGAGTATCTATACTAACATCAGAAAAAGAAGACTTTAAGTCAAAGATTTTTATGAGATAAAGAAACACTCTACATATTTGTACAAATGCCAATATATCAAGAAGATAAAACAACTGTAAACATTGCTAAGACATAGCAAAATTTATGAGACCCATATTTCTCTATTTAAAATACATTAGCTACCATTTCCCTGATTGTAGCACCTAAATTGCCAACTTAAATCACTTTAAAATATTTCCTATTTTTATCTCCAATAATGCTGCTTATAGAAATGGAATTTCTTTGTTTTGTTTTGTTTCTCAAGTCCCAATTTACTCCATGAGCGGTCATCACTTGGCCCCACATAATCCTCTAGCCTAGAGGATTGTCTTCTGGGCTGGTAATTCACCTAAAAGAACAGACTGATTTTGACAATCTGGGTTTTCCTTTATTCATGATTCTGTGATTATTTTAAAATTACTCTAATTGTGAAATATACCACAGTATTCATCATATTTACTAATTGTGATCTTTGTACACTTACACTGCATTAATAACCATAGGACTACCATGTCTGACTCTTTGTGACCCCATGGACTATAGCCCACCAGGCTCCTCTGTCCATGGGGATTCTCTAGGCAAGAATACTGGAGTGAGTTGCCATGCTCTCTCCTCCACGGGATCTCCTCAACCCAGGAATTGAAGCCACGCTCTCTTTCATCTCCTGCATTTGCAGGCAGATTCTTTACCACTGAACCACCTGGGAAGTCCAGATAGCATATTCAAAAGCAGAGACATTACTTTGCCGACTAAGGTCGTCTAGTCAAGGCTATGGTTTTTCCTGCGGTCATGTATGGATGTGAGAGTTGGGACTGTGAAGAAGGCTGAACGCAGAAGAATTGATGCGTTTGAAATGTGGTGTTGGAGAAGACTCTTGAGAGTCCCTTGGACTGCAAGGAGATCCAACCAGTACATTCTGAAGGAGATAAGCCCTGGGATTTCTTTGGAAGGAATGATGTTGAAGCTGAAACTCCAGTACTTTATCCACCTCATGCGAAGAGTTGACTCATTGGAAAATACTTTGATGCTGGGAGGGACTGGGGGCAGGAGAAGAAGGGGACGACCGAGGATGAGATGGCTGGATGGCATCACTGACTTGATGGATGCAAGTCTGAGTGAACTCCTCGTGTCCAACTCTTTGTGACCCCNGAGATAATCAATGTAAAGTAGTATGCACAAGTACTCAAAGTCAGCTATTTTTATTTCAACTCCAACATGCTGTCACCTCAGTAACACTGGTCACAGTCAAAGCCACACATTTTTTTCAAAATCAGACTCAAATCTGACAAAATAGGAAATGAAAGGCTCTAAGAGGAAAACATCTTAGAAGTTCACAATCCATAAAAGTAAATCAACTGTAAGCATATCACATGCAAAACAGACTCTACAGACGTAAACAATTTAACAGTTGAAATATTTGCTAATAGAACAACAGAACTGCAACAAGCTTCTTATTGGAATAATCCATCATCTAAATGCATAGAAGGAAAAATGAAAAATTACTGAAGTTACATTACTCATAAACTTTGCTAACCTGAGAATAAGGAAATAAAAAACTCTATTCCACACACTCCACACAGATTTCAATTAGCTTAATACAGTCAAAATGTAACCTCAACTTCCACTACTAGTAATTTCCAGAATGCCTTTTAAAATAAATTTTTAGTTGCATTAAATTTTAATCAAATAAATTATTTAAATAAAATGAATTTTAATTTATCTTTCTGACACCGCAAAGCCACAAATATAGCTATTTTAAGTTCAGCATAAATCTAGTGTCAGTCTATTATGTTCAGTAAGTACTGAGAGATCAAAAATAAGAAAAAATGTAAAAATGATTACAAAAAAATGCAAAGTTACCAGAATTCTGTAAGTTTAAAATCACTCCCTCTCCCCCACCACAAAAAAAAAAAAAAAAAAAAAATGAGTGGGGTGTTTTCTTTCCCTTTTTCGGTGGTACTTAAAATACTCGTAATAAAAAACACACACACGTATACATTGTTGAGGGTTCGTTTTTAAAATCCACATTATTTGCAAAATTGTGCCACTTGCCCACACTCTAAATATTCTCATACGCTTCTTACTGTTTCAGAGCTTTGTTTTTTGGTTTGGGGGTTGTCTTTTACTTTTGGTGGGGGGTTTTGTTTTTTCTTTTTTGGTCTGTAATGCAAAAGACATTTTCCGGGGACACTGGTGTCTGAATAAACCAGCTTGTTCATTCATAAAGCGCCTAAAACACCTCCTTGCTTCTACACTCAAGGGACACAGAACAGTTTCCCATAAGACACAATCTAACTTTCCCTCTCAGCTCCCCAAACGTGAATCCTTCCACCCTAGAGAGAGAATTTCTCCAGGTGTCATCAAGCGAACTTTAAACTAACTTGAAGTGTTGGCACAAAATTCAGACTCCTGGGCCCCAAACCAACTCAATCAAGGTCTTTGGGGGTGGCACCTAAGCGGTGCCAACGGTTCTTTTTCACTAAAGTCTGAAAACTCCTAGAGAACCCCTCCACACTCTCAACCCAAACTCCCAACAACGCCCACCACCCCCAAGCGATACCGCGGCAGGAAACGCCCGCTCCGCTCCGGACGGTCTCGGGGCGACCCTGCCCCTGTCCCGGGAGCCCCAGCCCCAGTCCCGTCCCCACGCCCCAAACCTTTCTCCTCACTTCTTCATATCGCTGCTAAAGAGGCCGAAGGCGCCGGAGGGGGAAATGGTGGAGGTCGCCTCCTGACCCAGCTCCGTCGCCTCCCCTCCTCCAGACTGCTCATTGTAAGCGAAGCTGTTGCTGGACATCGCCGCGGGGTCGCCGGGTGTCGAGCTGGTCCTGCCCGGGGTTCTTTCTGACGAGCTCCGGTCCCAGCGCCTGGAAACAAAACTAGTTCTCTCGCAGAGGGTCGCGCTCAGGCGCTTCCGGACTCGTCACCGCTCCCGCAGCCGCCCCGGCGGGCCACCCCCTGCGCATGCCCAGTGTGCGGGCGGCCAGAGCCCACCCCCGGCCACTCCAGGGCCAGACTGGAGTTCCCGCCTCCGGGCTTTCGAGGTAGCCGAGCGGCTCAAACCTGCCTCTGCGCTAGGCAGGCCCTCAGCGTGCTAGAGACTAAGCTCTTTTTAGAGTTCTTTTTTTTTTTTGGAGACAGATACCCGCGTATCCATTTTGGTCCCTTAGGAGATTCCCCGAGCCCGGACACCTGTTTTTTGGATTCCTGTTGTAAACCAGAAGTGTTCAGATTTCTCCTGGAACACCATTTAATACACCAGGTCAACTTTGCTAAACTTAATCAGGATTGCTTTTCCTGTTTAGGCTGGTTTCTAATGCTTGCCCTCCAGCCTGCTTAGTCTTGCGGTTACATCTGCCCCAGGCAATATTTATGCAGAGCTCTGCGTTTTAAGGAAATTTCTAAAACCTTGTCTTTCTGGGATCTGCCACCGCCAAGATGGGATCATTGTAGTTTCACAGGAAAATCCTGGGGCCATTGGTTCCAAGGAGCTAAAGGCGTTGTTCCTACTGGCAGATGGCTACCAAAAGTAGAATATAAGAAAATAGAGCTGTCTCGAACACCTGCTGCTGCTGCTAAGTCGCTTCAATCGTGTCCGACTCTGTGCGACCCCATAGACGGCAGCCCACCAG
>SJYV01037990.1:0-26988 GCA_006410875.1 Neotragus pygmaeus | reverse complement strand
AGGGAGGCCTGGCATGCTGCGATTCATGGGGTCGCAAAGAGTCGGACATGACTGAGCGACTTAACTGAAGTGATACTTGGAAAAAACTCTCTTCATTATGTGATTTAAGCTCCTTCTCTCCTTTCGTTTCCACTTGCAGAGAGGCAGTAGAATGAGTCAGGGGTCTGACTGCCTGAGTTGAATATTGCTTCCAACACTCTGGCCCTTAGAGCAAGTCCCTGAATCACTCTGAATTGGTCTTCCTTATCTGTAAAAAATATTTGCTATTGTAAGGAGTTGTTGAGTTAATACATGTAAGGCATTTATAGTGCCTGGCACTTTGCAGTTGCTATAAATGTTAGTCAGCATTTGTTAATGGCCTAGTAATATATCTAACTCTACCCAAGGCATTCTGAGGCCATAAAGATGGAATTAATTCTTGGTTTCAGGAAGAAGAAAAGACAGCTCCTGGGGAACCCAGAGGCCCCACATATGGAAGGGACCTCACTTCCCCATCCTTTTCCTCACCCCCATGTTTCATGCCATCCTATCCCCACTTTTGTCTGAGGAAGAGTCTCCCAAAACCCACACCTTGACTCCACAGTTCAAGGCCCACATGGGGACTCCCAGGTGCTGTGACTGACATGTTATATGAGGTGTGTTCATCACACTGATGACCTCATCTCTCAAGCCCTTGACACTTTGGCTCTCTCCAAATGGAGGCAGAGATCTCTTTAATCTGGACAAATCTTCTTTCCTTGTTTATGACAACTATGTCAAATAAGTTTTGTCTAAATGAGTGATCTTTACTAAACTCTTTCAGTTCAGTTCAGTCGCTCAATCATGTCTGACTCTTTGTGACCCCACACATTGTAGCATATCAGTCTTCCCTGTCCATCACCAATTTCTGAAGCTTGCTCAAACTCCTGTCCATTGAGTCAGTGATGCCTTCTAACCATATCATCCTCTGTTGTCCCCTTCTCCTGCCTTCAGTATTTTCCAGTATCAGGGTCTTTTCCAGTGAGTCAGTTCTTCATGTCAGGTGGCCAAAGGATTGGAGTTTCAGCTTCAGCATCAGTTCCTCCAATGAATATTCAGGGTTGACTTCCTTTAGGGTTGACTGGTTTATTCTCCTTGTAGTCCAAGGGACTCTCAAGAGTCTTCTTCATCACCACAGTTCAAAAGCATCAATTCTTCGGCACTCAGTTTTCTTTATAGTTCANCAGTTCCTCCAATGAATATTCAGGGTTGACTTCCTTTAGGGTTGACTGGTTTATTCTCCTTGTAGTCCAAGGGACTCTCAAGAGTCTTCTTCATCACCACAGTTCAAAAGCATCAATTCTTCGGCACTCAGTTTTCTTTATAGTTCAACTCTCACATCCATACATGACCACTGCGGGGGGAAAAAACATAGCTTTAACTAGACAGACCTTTGTCAGCACGTCTCTGCTTTTTAATATGCTGTCTATGTTGATCATTTCTTCCAAGGAGCAAGTGTCTTTTAATTTCATGGCTGCAGTCACCATCTGCAGTGATTTTGGAGACAAAAAAAGAAAACAACAACTCTCACTGTTTCCATTATTTCCCCAGCTATTTGCCATGAAATGATGGAACTGGATACCATATTCTTAGTTTTTTGAATGTTGAGTTTTAAGCCAGCTTTTTCCACTCTCCTCTTTCACTTTCATCAGGAGGCTGTTTAGTTCCTCTTTGCTTTCTGCCATAAGGGTGGTGTTATCTGCATATCTGAGGTTACTGATATTTCTCACAGCAATCTTGATTCCAGCTTGTGCTTCTTCCAGCCCAACATTTCTCATGATGTACTCTGCATATAAGTTAAATAAGCAGGGTGAAAATACACAGCCTTGACATACTCCTTTCTCAATTTTGCACCAGTGTGTTATTCCATGTCCATTTCTAAATGTTGTTTCTTGACCTGCATACACACATTTCTCAGAAGGCAGGTAAGGTGTTTGGGTATTCCCATCTCTGCAAGAATTTTCTGCAATTTTCTGTGACCCACACAGTCAAAGGCTTTGGTGTAGTCAATAAAGCAGAAGTAGATGTTTTTCTGGAACTTTCTGGCTTTTTCAATGTTTCAATGGATGTTGGTAGGTTGATCTCTGGTTCCTCTGCCTTTTCTAAAACCAGCTTGAACTTCTGAAAGTTCTTGATTTACATACTGTTAAAGCCTCACTTGAACAATTTTGAGATGAGTGAAATTGTGTGGTAGTTTGAGCATTCTTTGGTATTGCCTTCCTTTGGGATTGGAATGAAAACTGACTCTTCCAGTCCTGTGGCCACTGCTGAGTTTTCCAAATTTGTTCATATTGAATGCAGCACTTTCACAGCATCATCTTTTAGGATTTGATATAGCTCAGCTGGAATTCCATCACCTCTACTAGCTTTGTTCATCTTGATGCTTCTGAGGCCCACTTGACTTCATATTCCAGGATACCTGGCTCCAGGTGAGTAATCACACCATCACAGTTTTCTGGGGCATGAAGATCTTTTTTTGTATAGTTCTTCTGTGTATTCTTGCCACCTCTTCTTAATATCCTCTGCTTCTGTTAGGTCCATAATGTTTCTGCCATTTATTGTGCCCATCTTTGCATGAAATATTCTTTTGATATCTCTAACTTTTCTGAAGAGCTCTCTGGTCTCTTTAAATTCTCTAATCTTTTTAGATGCCAAATTATTTTCAGGTTGAATATTTCCCTTTACCCTTAATAAAAGTCTAAATAAAAAGCAAGACTTACCTCAATTTTTCTTAAAACTGAGAAAATTGTTTTAAGAAACAGAAAATATCATATAATGGGAAAGAACCAGAATACTTTTGCAAATAAGCATTTCAATTAATATAGTCTATATAAAAAAGAATACTTCATAGCCAATAAGCAAAATAGGTTATTTTCCTTCCCCTTTTCTTTATAAACAAACTCATTTTCTTTTTCTGATAATAAAACCTATGCATTGATAGTGAAGACAATTTAGAAAACAATAAAGAAAAAAGCATGAATTATCTACAATCCCATGATGACATATAGTGTGGTACTTTTAATATTTTTATAATCTCCTTGAATTAGGAAAAAAACACTATTACTGGGTTTCTTTTTTGAACTTCTATTGTGTATAATTTAATTTTCATTCTTTTTATTGCTATGAAATATATCCCTTCCACTTAAATTCTATGTGTGCAAAAAACTTGAAGTTTAAATATTTTGTGTAGATGGGGATAATTATAATACAAATCAAGATGCTTTTAAATAATTTTAAAATCTGTCTGGAAGGAAGAAAAAAGGAAAGGATGATGGACAACCCCTCTTGTAAACCTTCTGGTCAAAATTATAATTAATTTTGAAGTCAGGTTCACTCATATCAATCATTCTATTATTTTAATGATGAGAAAACAAAAGTTCAGGGAGTTTATATACCTTGTTCAAGGTCACATGCTTTCTTAGTTTTCTCTTTTGCTGAATTTTCCAGTCAATGATACCTGCAATGGCCCCTCCATTTTTTTTGAATAATTTATACAGATTCTGATCTTTCTGATAGTTCATGTGAGTAGATTTTCCTGAAAATATGTCTTCTGTCTTTATAATGTATTTTTTTAGATTAATGTTGTCAATATTCATTCTATTGTACCTTGACAATTTTATTTTCTTGGAATTTAGCATTGCCTTGTATGATCTAAAGCTGATGGGTACATTTAGAATCATAATTTCGAGAACTATTCTGGGGATATTTATGTTCAAGCAGTTTCTTTGTGAAATGCTTTGTTGGCATTGCTGGCTCTCTGCCAGGATTAGATGGCTTACTATGCATCAAAATTTAAAAACTCACAGGCAAAGAGTCAACATCTAAAATTTCTTCATTTGTGTCTGATATTTCGCAACCCTATGGGCTGTAGATCCCCAGGCTCCTCTTTCCACGGGATTCAGGCAATAATACTAGGATGGGTTGCCATGCCCTCCTCCAGGGGATCTTCACAGCCTATGGGTTCAACCCACATCTCTTACATCTCCTGCATTGTCAGGCAGGTTGTTTACCTCCAGTGTCACCTGGATAATATTTAGGACTTATGAATTAAGGAGAGACATCTAGATTTCAGAATAAAAGAATTATCCCTGAAAATTCAAATCAAAGGTAGGTCAACAGTCCTTGAGTCAAAAGTAGTTTGGAGGAATATGAAAGGTGGTTGAGTGAAAGTTGGTATTGAGCTCCTAGTGATATCCAGGTATAAGTAGAACCTGAAGATCAGAAAAATTAGCTTTCATGAGTAGCTAGGAAATTCATTTTGGGGAGCTAAGCCTTGAGTGAGAGCAGAGTGGCTTCAAAATGGTGCTACAGATTCCTTGGTAACAGAGGAAGAGAACGGGTGAAAAGAGGTTGAAGTTTTGAGAAGTTTTGCTAAATTCTTGCAACTGGCTAAGGAAATTTGTTTTTGGTTTTCCCTACAGTTGTAGTGCAAAAACAAAAACAAACTACCTTAACAATACAGAAAATTAGCAACTATATCATTTTTTCTTCTAGGGCTTTTACCTTTAAATATACTAAAATATAATGAATTTTCTGAGCAAATTATGGATGACACATTTCAAAAATTACAGAATGACAAAAATTGTAAAGCACACTAACATTTCAAGTTGTATATTTTAATTTTTTTTCTTAGAAAAACTCTAAGGTTTACCCTAAAGCATGAATATATCTAGTGACTTTATATCATTCTACTCATTGAAATTCTTAGAGCCCAGGAGTTTCTCTATTCAAACATCAGGTTGCTGGGTGCAAATATTAGACTGGGTGGACTTCTAGATAAGACCTTGCAGACCAAAGCTAGTCAGCGTAGTCTGTGGATTCCAATTAGTTTAGTGGAGACATTGGAAAGCATTGTCAGGTAGACATCTGTTAGTGCCCTACTTTTCTATTCTGTTTTCACAGTTCTCCTCCTCAGATTTAACGATGCTCTCTTTGGCGCCAGAGAGTCTCTCACTCCCATCTAAAGTATGCTTACTCACTATAAAATACAACCATGATGGAGAAGGATTTGTAAACTATGTCATAGAAGGAAGCGATAACCTCACTTTATGATGAGGAGCTTTAGGAGACACATGGAGCTGGGCTTCAGACAGCTGAGGGGATGACATACAGCACAGGGGACAGATGGATTTCCTTTTGACAGAAGGAAAAACCAAGATCGCATGATTGGAAATTTAGTGACTTAGGGATTCAGACTTCTTCCAATTTATATGCATTTTGTACAACTTGAGGGAAATCATTTCAGGGAAAATTATTGACCCATTGCAAATGAGTTTAGTCATAAAATGGATTTCTAATGGACACTGCAGAGGAAAATTCTGTTCTAAATGGGAGTATTGCACTGAATTTCAGTTCAATTCAGTTGTGTCTGACTCTTTGCGACCCCATGGACTGCAGCACGTCAGTGTTTCCTGTCCATTATCAACTTCCAGAGCTTACTCAAACTCATGTCCATAGTGTCAGTGATGCCATCCAACCATCTCATCCTCTGTCGTCCCCTTCTCCTCCTGCCTTCAATCTTTTCCAGTATCAGGGTCTTTTCCAATGTGTCAGCTCTTCACATCAGGTGGCCAAAGTATGGGAGTTTCAGACCCAGCATCAGTCCTTCCAATGAACACCCAGGACTGATCTCCTTTAGGATGGACTGGATGGATCTCCTTGCAGTCCAAGGGACTCTCAAGAGTCTTATTCAACACCACAGTTCAAAAGCATCAATTCTTCAGTTCTCAGCTTTCTTTATAGTCCAACTCTCACATCCATACATGACTGCTGGAAAAAACAGCTTTGACTAGAGGGACCTTTTTTGGATAAAGCATTGCCTCTGCTTTTTAGTATGCTGTCTAAGTTGGTCATAACTTTTCTTCCAAGGAGCATGCATCTTTTAATTTCATGGCTGCTGTCACCATCTGCAGTCATTTTGGAGCCCCCCAAAATCAAGTCTCTCACTGTTTCCACTGTTTTCCCATCTATTTGCCATGAAGTGATGGGACTGGATGCCATGATCTTTGTTTTCTGAATGTTTAGTTATGAGCCAACTTTTTCACTCTCCTCTTTCACTTTCATCAAGAGACTCTTTAGTTCCTCTTTGCTTTATGCCTTAAGGGTGGTGTCATTTGCATATCTGAAGTCATTGATATTTCTCCCAGCAATCTTGATTCCAGCTTGTGCTTCATCCAGCCTGGCATTTCATGTGATGTACTCTGCATATAAGTTCAATAAGTAGGCTGACAATATACAGACTTGAGGTACTCCTTTCCTGTTTTTCCAGTCTGAAAAACAGACTCCAGTCTGTTTTTCCATGTCCAGTTCTAACTGTTGCTTCTTAACCTGCGTACAGATTGAGAAATTTCCCTCCTGAGAAGGAGGCAGATCAGGTGGTCTGGTATTCCCATCTCTTTCAGAATTTTCCACAGTTTGTTATCCACACAGCCAAAAGCTTTGGAGTAATCAATAAAGCAAAAGTAGATGTTTTTCTGTAACTCTCTTGCTTTTTTGATGATGCAGCAGATGTTGGCAATTTGACCTCTGGTTCCTCCACCTTTTCTAATTCCAGCTTGAACATCTGGAATTTTACATTTCATGTACAGTTGAAGTCTGGCTTGGAGAATTTTGAGTGTTACTTTGCTAGCATGTGATATGAGTGCAATTGTGCAGTAGTTTGAACATTCTTTGCCATTGCCTTCCTTTGGGATTGGAATGAAAACTGACCTTTTCCAGTCCTGTGGCCACTACTGAGTTTTCCAAATTTGCTGGCATGTTGAGTGCAACACTTTCACAGCATCATCTTTTAGGGTTTGAAATAGCTCAGCTGAAATACCATGACCTCCACTAGCTTTGTTTGTAGTGATGCTTCCTAAGGCCCACTTGACTTCACATTCCAGGATGTCTGGCTCTAGGTGAATGATCACACCATTGTGATTATCTGGATCATGATCGTTGAGTATCACTTAAAGCTTTTCCAATCCTAAGATTCTCTGAGAGCTGAATATCAGAAAGGATTTAGATGAGATTAAGCTGCATTTTCCATGGTCCCAGTAAACAATTTGACAGCCCTAGGAATGAAACTAGAGAAAACTGTTGATGAGACTGGCCTTGGATAGAAATTGTTGTGACTGAGGAGGGAGGGCATGACATTATGTGACACTATAGTGAGATGGCTGGATGGCATCATGGACTCTATGGACGTGAGTCTGAGTGAACTCCGAGAGATGGTGATGAACAGGGAGGCCTGGCATGCTGCAATTCATGGGGTCGCAGAGAGTCGGACACAACTGAGCGACTGAACTGAAATGAACTGATAGTGAGCAGTGGTTAGAGACTCACAGTCAAGGCCCAGCGGAAGGGAAGTGAAGCCAGAGACTGATGGGCTGAGGAATATTTTGAGGATTCTACTTCTTTCAGTTTCAATAGCCTTGAGCTTTTTGGAAAAAAAAAATTACTTGTTAAGTTGAAAATTAGGTAAGATTGCTGTTGGTAGCACTGTACTATGTATCAAGAGCATTTTTATTACTGTAATCGGTGTAGTTGCATAGGAGTGTTCAGTGGGATTTTCTGTAGCCAGAGTAGTCTTGATGTGGGTACTGAACACTCCTCTCCCTGGTCTGGTTAAGGAAGGGTGACTCACCACTAGCTTCCTTCAGCCCACACCGGTGGATGCAGGCATCCTCTCAAGCTGGTAAAACTCTTTAGAGGCAAGCTGCTCAGGTCTCTCCCTAGAAAACCCTCTGCACTTTCCTCTCTAGGGACTGTGGGAACTTTCTCGCGCCCCTCATGTGCTCTCTGAAAGCTGTAGGATAGCCACGTATTCTGTCTGTGTTAGGTATGTTATGCCATAGTCCTTAAATTTCCACAACTATGGCACTTAACATGAATCACAAACTCTGTTTAGCACCACAGTGGAGGAGAAGGACATCCCAATAGTTATAACTGACCTAAAATCATTTGGTTGTGTATCACAATTAGGTGTTTGCTAATATACAATGCAGCTGCCAAAGAAATTTAAAGTGGTGCAAGTTGGCTACAGTCTATTATATTAAAATAAAATAAATGTTATGCTTCATATACAGTGACAGATAAAACTAAGGTTTATTAGCCTAGAAGGCCTTCAATATTTCCCACTCCAGTATTCTTGCCTGGAGAATCCCATGGACAAAGGAGCCTGGTGGGCTACAGTCCGTGGGATCGCAGAGTTGGACATAACTGAGCGACTAACATACACATTCTACAGACTCACTAAAAGTCCTCATTTTCCATTCAGTTAGGTGCTCTGACCATACCTTGAATGAAAAGTTCACAACAGGATGACAGATGTGGGGTTCTTTTATTCTTATAGTTAGCATCACATATTCAGAATTCCTTCTATTATCAATGAAAAGGTCAATGGCAGATTAGGGAATCAAGACTCAGGTTTTATCTCTAGAGGTGAAAGATAGGTAGATTCTTAAAACTTCTTCATCGAAGGATGGGGAGTGTATCTCAAATATTCCATCAACTCATCTGTCATAAATGTTGGTCTGTTTCACCACCAAGAGCCAATTTCTAAGACTTATATACTAAATGCTAAAGCCGTAAGTTTCAGTTGTGAAGAACCATGTCTGTTACACAGGATGATAACTGACAGTGTCAATAGTTGATAAACACAGGATAAAAGAGTACTTATAATAGTAACCTCTAGAGTATGCATCTTTTTAATACGCTAGTCGACCGTTCTGGACTGTGCAGTCTGATTTGGGCACCTGCCTGTAGACTTTAAGTTTTAACCAACTGCTGGAAATACATTATCACACAGGCCATACTGAAGTACTCAGAAGTCCATTATAGTCACTGCTGTCAACTTCAAACCTTACAAGTGGTTCTCTGGAGACTTCTATTTGAAGTTCAAGGTGCTCTTCCTATGTTTTTCCCATTAGTGTAAGAGGAAGGGATGAACTCCAGTTTCTGTTCTCACCCAGAAGACCTTGCTGCATTTCTCCATCTAGCCACTTGTCTATACATGTTGGGGAGTGTAGGAGTGAAAAGTATTGCCACACAACTTTTGCTGGATTACAAATATATTACAGAGGGTAGTTGAAACCCACAGAGGAAATGGAACTTACATAGTATAGCAATCACTAATTTTGTCTGTACTTGGAGCCATGCTTTCCTAGGACAGCTGTTTTCTGGCTCAGAATCTGGGTTTACTCTCAGAATCTTGGTTCTCAATGCAGTTTGTGTAGTGAAGGCTGTCCTTAGGATAAAGAAAGGAGAGAAAAAAAAATGAAAGAAACCCTCCACTCACCCCAACACTGTGGGAAATGCAAGAGCCCAGTTCCCCATTCCTCTTGCTAGAGTGAAGAATTTCCCCCTAAGATTTTGAGTACCCACCACATGATTGACAATCCTGCTGCTGCCCTGGCATTGCCATTTTGAGGCTAAGGCTAGCCTCAGGGAGGGCCAGGAGATTTAAAAAGAGAGAGGAAAAGGAGGGGATCTCTGGTTACCTATCAGCATGCAGAGGATCTCGTTTCTAGTTGTCTGGCTCGAGATAGAGTGTTTTTTTCCACTGTTCATGCCTGTTGCACAGTTCCAGGACTTGGCCCACTTTTGGGTGAAAACCTGGAGATAAATGAGGATTTATGCTTCTGGCCATTTTTCATTTTTGATTTTTCTTTTCAGTTATTTTTCTACTCTTTAGTTTTCAGAGTTTTCAGGTAGTTGATTTTTATATTTTCTCAAAGTGTATGGTTGTAGTCTGTTAGGAGAGATAGTCCATACTAGGCTTACTCCATCTTGGTTGGTACTGGAAATAAGCACAATTTCTTCTAGAATGTTAATTGCTATATAGAACTGGTAGTGTAAACACTGGGAGTTGTTCCCCTCCACTTTTTTTTTTTTTTTTGTAATGTAAGTGACTGATTGAAGCATCTATTTTAAAGAGAAATCCACTTCAAAGACAGGTCTGTCTCTCTTCTATCTCTGGAATACAGTAAATGCTGCCAGCCATGATGAGTGAAGAGCTGGGCAATCTCCCTCTACTTGGGCTCCTTAGTTTTAAAGATCTTGATTGATTTGGATAACTGACATTTGGGCAACTTGTTTTTTTCTCTTACAAATCTTTAAATTCCCACTCTTCTTTCTTTTTTTTTTTTTATAAATTTATTTATTTATTTATTTTTAAATTTAACTTTACAATACTCTATTGGGTTTGCCATACATCGACATGAATCCACCACAGGTGTACACAAGCTCCCAATCCCGAATCCCCCTCCCACCTCCCACCCCACAACGTCTCTCTGGATCATCCCCGTACACCAGCCCCAAGCATCCTGCATCCTGTATCAAACATAGACTGGTGATTCGTTTCTTACATAATAGTATATATGCTTCAATGCCATTCTCCCAGATCATCCCGCCCTCTCCTATTCCCTCTGAGGCCAAAAGTCCATTGTCTATGTCTGTGTCCTTTTGTTGTCTCACATACAGGGTCATCATTACTATCTTTCTAAATTCCATATATATGTGTCAGTATGCTGTATTGGTGTTTTTCTTTCTGGCTTACTTCACTCTGTATAATAGGCTCCAGTTTCATCCATCTCATTAGAACTGATTCAAATTTATTCTTTTTAATGGCAGAGTAATACTCCATTGTGTATATATGCCACAGCTTGCTTATCCATTCATCTGTTGATGGACATCTAGGTTGTTTCCATGTCCTGGCTATTATAAACAGTGCTGCGATGAACATTGGGGTACATGTGTCTCTTTCAATTCTGGTTTCCTTGGTGTGTATGCCCAGCAGTGGGATTGCTGGGTCATAAGGCAGTTCTATTTGCAATTTTTTAAGGAATCTCCACACTGTTTTCCACAGTGGCTGTACTAGTTTACATTCCCACCAACAGTGTAAGAGGGTTCCCCTTTCTCCACACCCCCTCCAGCATTTATTGCTTGCAGACTTTTGGATCGCAGCCATTCTGACTGGTGTGAAATGGTACCTCATTGTGGTTTTGATTTGCATTTCTCTGATGATGAGTGATGTTGAGCATCTTTTCATGTGTTTGTTAGCCATCCGTATGTCTTCTTTGGAGAAATGTCTATTGAGTTCTTTGGCCCATTTTTTGATTGGGTCGTTTATTTTTCTGGAGTTGAGCTGTATAAGTTGCTTGTATATTTTTGAGATTAGTTGTTTGTCAGTTGCTTCATTTGCTATTGTTTTCTCCCATTCAGAAGGCTGTCTTTTCACCTTACTTACAGTTTCCTTTGTTGTGCAGAAGCTTTTACCCACTCTTATTTCTTAAATTTACCACCGAAGGATGAACCCTTGAATTCCTTGGCCCATCCTTGACCCCAATAAAGGCAGAACCCCAGGCTCCCGTGCAGCATTTCAACCTTTCTTTCTATGACTCACAGAAGACTCAGAGCAGGGAAAGCAGAATTTAGGGGCAGACAGGAAGTAAGAGTTTTCTTCCTGTGGTTCTTAGACTTGATGTTGCTTCAGAGAACCTGACTCTGTAAGCCTAGAAATCTACAGTTTAGCAACTATATCCTCATTATTCTGAAACAGATAATTCTAGTAGCAAACTGAATTCCATACTGCTTCTCTGGCAGTGTGATAAAAGTTGACCATATGCTAAATTCTGTTTGAAGTTGAATTTTTTTGTTTTGTTTTGTGATGTTAACAGCATCACACAATGTCTCAGAGTACAAGAAATGACCCAAACAGCCTCTACATTTGTGTTAGCCTTTCACATTAACTCTCTGTATTTTGTTTAGTGGGAACCACGTCTCCATAGGAAATGACAACCTTTTAGAGGTCACTCTCTTTGATTTGGGGGCAATATACATTTTGCTCCTAATGTCACAGCCGTTGCTGTTACTAGCAGTTTCTCAGTTCTTGTTGCTTACCCCTGTCACCAGCTTCATTCTACTGTTGTAAGTATTTGAGATTCTGATGTGATTTCTCATCTCCTTCTATAAATTCACTATTCAGCTTTTGTTTTGGTTTAAAGGACAGAGCATAGACCAGGCTTCCCTGGTGGCTCAGACGGTAAAGCGTCTGTCTGGAATGCAGGAGATCCGGGTTCGATCCCTGGGTTGGGAAGATACCCTGGAGAAGGAAATGGCAGCCCACTCCAGTATTCTTGCCTGGAAAATCCCATGAATGGAGGAGCCTGGTAGGCTACTGTCCATGGGGTCGCAAAGAGTCGGACACGACTGAGCGACTTCACTTCACTTCACTTCATAGATTAGGAGTCAGGAGACCTGTCTGGTGTCTCAGTCACGGTTAAGGTGACTTTTGTTCTTTGAATCAACAGATACGAGCTGCTGTTTTACAAAATGACATTAGTAATCATTTCTAGAATTTTATTCTTTTGGTCTAGGGCTTCCCCAGTGGCTCTGACAGTAAGGAATCTGCCTGCAAAGCAAGAGACCCTGGATCGGGAAGATCCCCTGGAAAGGGAATGGCAACCCACTCCAGTATTCTTGCCTGGAGAAGTCAATGGACAGAGGAGCCTGGCGGGCTACAGTCCACGGGGTCTTAAATAGAGTCAGACACAATTGCTGCCAAGTCATTTCGGTCGTGTCCAACTCTGTGTGACCCCATAGACGGCAGCCCACCAGGCTCCCCCGTCCCTGGGATTCTCCAGGCAAGAACACTGGAGTGGGTTGCCACTTCCTTCTCCAATGCATGAAAGTGAAAAGTGAAAGTGAAGTCGCTCAGTCGTAGCCAACTCTTCGCGATCCCATGAACTGCAGCCCACCAGGCTCCCCCGTCCATGGGATTTTCCAGGCAAGAGTACTGGAGTGGGGTGTCATCGCCTTCAATGATTAACAATTTCACTTTAGTCTTGTCTACTGAATTATTTTCTTTTAGTCTAATCTACCCTTAGGTGGCGCTAGTGGTCAAGAATCCACCTGCCAATACAGAAGACACAAAATACTCAAATTCGATCCCTGGGTCTGGAATATCTCCTGGAGGAGGAAATGGCAATCCACTCCAGTATTCTTACCTGGAGAATCCCAGAGGAGCCCTGGACAGAGGACCCTGGCCAGCTGTGGTCCAAAGGGTGGTGAAGAGTTGGACGTGACCGAAGCAACCTAGCACACCTTATTTTTCTTCCTTATTATCTCTAGCCCTAAAGTTAGTTGGAATAAAAAGATCCTAATTATGATAATAAACCAAAAGTACTTCCAAGATGTCACTATTTTGAGCACATTTGCTACTGGATGGTAAAGGTAGCTTAATTTCTAGATCTAGGAATTTATCATTATGTTAGGATTCTTTTAAGGTTCAACAGCCAGGTGGCAAGATTGTTAGGAATTTGGCCAAGTGAAATTCTATTTTGAGGTCTATTATATTTAGTTTTCATGCTTTGAGGTTAATTAACCCCCCTCTGAAGCTCTTTTCTAATACCTCCAAATTCTCCTGGCACCATAAATACAGCTGCTGAGACAGCCCACCTAAGCATGAAGTGAAGTGAAGTGAAGTCGCTCAGTCGTGTCCGACTCTTTGCGACCCCGAGGACTGTAACCTACGAGGCTCCTCTGTCCATGGGATTCTCCAGGCAAGAATACTGGAGTGGGTTGCCATTTCCTTCTCCAGGGCATCTTCCCGACCCAGGGATTGAACCCAGGTCTCCCGCCTTGCAGGCAAACACTTTAACCTCTGAGCCACCAGGGAAGCCCTAAGCATAGCATATCATAAACTCCTGGCAGGAACAACTATCCTCTCTCCCTGGCAGCTTTAGCAAACAGTGTGTTCTCTGTGGTGCTCACCAAGCACCTGTAGGAAGGTTGAATTGATAAGCAGAATCCTTGTCCCCTATAATCTTTAGTTGATGGTGTGCCCCTATGGCACTTAGGAAGCACTTGGAAGTTTGAGTCATCTCTGTTTTGCTGAAGGAACTCATTTTGAGAGCAATAAGTGTTCCATTCTTATCTCATGAAACAAACATTCAAAATAGGGAAATGGAAACTTCAATGTGTGGGTATGGCAGACAAAAAGAAAAAGTTAACTACTTTTCTCTCCCTTTTTAAATGGTACATATGAGTTTGAACACTGCAAAATCAGTTAAGAAAATGGCTTGTAGGAAATCAGAGAAATTGTAATAGCTAGAGGGGAAAACATTTGTTGTAGTTCATCAGTTTCACAAAACATTTTGAGATTGCCTTCATTTCACTTATTGGATTTTTAATATCAACTATTTTTCTTGAGAAATTCTTGTATTGAAACTGATATCAGGATTTAGCTAAGAATTCACTGATAAGAAGCTTAGGCAGTCCATTTTGGGGTTATTACTATAGTTGTATAACATTGAATTTCAATTATCTTTTGTGAATGGTGATTCTTTGGCTTGGATGGTTATTTTTGAACTGCACAAGATAACAGTTCTAAATCTGAGGAATTGCCCATGTATTTTAAGAAAAAATGCATTGGGTGGCTGATGATTCATTGATTCCAGAAATACCTAAATCTTGAAATATTCAGATATTAATAGAATCTTTTATTGGTCAACTAAACTGTTCATTTGTCTTGCAAAGTGAAGGAAAATTTAATAACTTATGTGTGAACTAATATTTTAATGAAACAATATTGCCCAAGATTCCTACATATACAATGTATTGAAATTAGGATAGCTCTATCTGCTATTAATTTAAATAATAATTACCATGTACCATAGCACATGGCACCCTTCAAAAATTGAGTTTTGCTATTGACATTCCATCAGTGAAGAGCAACATATTAGGTTTGAAAAAGTGGCACAGGACTTCTGGTTTCTAGCTTAGAGTATAATGAGCTTGCTGTTGCTGCTGCTAAGTCACTTCAGTCATGTCTGACTCTGTGTGACCCCATAGATGTCAGCCCACCAGGCTCCTCCGTCCCTGGGACTCTCCAGGCAAGAACACAGGAGTGGGTTGCCATTTCCTTCTCCAATGCATGAAAGTGAAAAGTGAAAGGGAAGTGGCTCAGTCGTGTCTAACTCTTAGCGACCCCATGGACTGCAGCCCACCAGGCTCCTCCATCCATGGGATTTTCCAAGCAAGAGTACTGGAATGGGATGCCATTGTAGGTCCCTAATCTGTCTTAATTGTTCAGTTTGTCCTCAGCTGAACAAACTGAAAAATCATTATTTCTTGTTAGATTCAGAAGAAAAGTGAAGTCACAGAGCAAACTACAGTCCCTGGAGAGACAGTCACAAGTTACTGGAGCATAAATTTGAGCAAAAACCTTTGCAGAAACAAGTACTGGGGTGGGAAAACTTGAACTATAATTGCTAAGTTGCTACAGGCACAGTGGGAACAAGTTTGAGGTAAAAACTCCAGGGAAACATAGTCATAAAGTTCCTCTATTTTGCGATTTCTACTAGCAAGAGTTCAACTTGGTTTTCATAGTAAATTTTGAATGAAAATCTCCTGGTGCTTCTATAAGGAAGAGTGGAAAAGAACTATTCAGAAAAATACCAGAACATTTTGCTTTTCTTTATAAGAACTGCTTTCAGGTGAAACTATTTTATCAGATCAAAAACAAGCAGGGTTTTATCAGAGGCTAACAACTTACCTGGGGAAAAGAAATATCCAATTCCAGCTCCCTCTAGCCTTTTAACTCCACCTTAAGAAGCAACTGTGATTCACCAAAAGTCTGAGACACATTCATAAGACTACAGGGCATTTTCCCTCCCACCTTACCACAATGTCCCTAAAGGTCTTTTATCAACTATGTCATGTCTATATTTCAACAGAAACTTACGAGGCATCCTAACAGAAAAAAATTCAGTTGGAAGAGGCTCAGCAAGCAGCAGAAATAGAGTTTGAGAGGACTTTGTGGACAAGATTATGGAGGAGAAGGACCTTGAACTTATCTCCTCTCATGAGCACACCAAAATCACAACTAACTGCTGAAGAAGCATTGATAAAAATGACTATAACCTACCAAAGATATATTCTACATCCAAAGAAAGAAAGAATAAACCAAAATTAAGATGATAGAAGGGACACATTCATGATATAACCAATCCCATACACCCTGGATGGGTGGCCCATAAGCTGGAGAAAATTATATTACAGAAATTCTCCCATTAAGGATTCAGAGTTCTGAACCCTATGTCAGCCTCACCAGCCTGGGAGTATGCACTGGGAGGAGGAACCCCGGGAGCACTTGGTTTTGAAGGCCAACAGAACTTGATCTTGGAATTCCATAGGACTGGGGGAAACACTCTGCTCTTAGAGGGCACACAAAAGGACTCATGCATACCAGGGCCCAGGGCAAAAGCAGTGCTTTTATAGAAGCCTGGACCATACCTACCTGTTGATCTTGGAAGGTCTTCTGGGGAAAGGGCTGGCTGTGGCTCACTCTGGGAACATAGACACTGGTGGCCGAGGTATTAGGGAGTATTCACTGGTGTGAGTTCTTCTGGAGGCCAACATTTTGGCACCAAGAACTGGCTCCACCCAACAGCCTGTAGGCTCCAGGACTTAGACCAAACAACCAATAAAGTAGGAACATAGCCCCATCCAGAAGCCGACCTAAAGATTTCCTGAGCCCACAGCCACCACTAGACACAACCCTCAACACAGCTCTGTCCACCAGAGGATCAAGACAAGCTCCACCCACCAGTGGACAGGCACCATCCTGTCCTACCAAGAAGCCTGCACAATTTTCTAGTTCAGCCTTACCCACTAGGGGGTAGACAGGATGCAAGAAAATTATAATCATGCAGCCTGTGAAACTGAGTCCACAAATATAAAAAATTAGACAGAATGTGACAGCAGAGGAATGTGCTCCAAATTAAAGAACAAGATATTAATAAAACCCCAGAAGAACAATTAAGGGAAGTTGGAAATGGCAACCTACCTGAGACAGAATTCAAAGCAATGATGGTGAACCAAGTTAGTTTATAAAGATGAACCAAGAACTTGGGAAAAGAATGGATGCGCAGAACAAGAAGTTACAAGAAGCTTTTAATGAACATAAAATATAAAGAATAACCAGAGTTGAAGAATATAATAACTGAAATGAAAAGTACACTTGGAGTAATCAATAACAGAATACATGAAGCTGAAGAACAGATAAGTGAACTAGAAAACAGAATGGTGGAAATCACTGCAATGAAAGAGAATAAAGAATAAAAATAAATGAAGACTGTTTAGAGACATCTGGGACAATATCAAACACGCCATTTGCTATAGAGTTCCCAGGAGGAAAAGAGAGAGACAAAGGCCTGGGAAAGTATTTGAAGAGATAACATTAGCTGAATACTTTCCTAATATGGGAAGAAAATAGTCATCAAAGTATAGGAAGCTGGGAGAGTCACACATATTATTAACCCAAGGAGGAACATGCTGAGATATATAGTACTCAAACTGACAATAATTGAAGATAAAAAGAAAATGCTGAAAGCATCAAGGGAAAAGAAATAAGCATACAACAGTATCTCCATAAGGTTATCAATTGATTTTTAGCAGAAACTCTACAAGCCAGAAGGGAATGTCACAAGGGATCAATACAAGATGAAGATATTAATGTAACAGCTGTAAATATATATGCACCAGCACAAGAGAAACTCAGTTATTAGGCAAATGTTAAATGAAATAAAAGGAGAAATTGACATTAACACAATAGTGCAGAACTTTAACATACACTAACATTAACTGAAAGAAGAATCAATAAGAAACCACAGGCTTTGCATGACATATTAGGTCCAATGGATTTAATCAATATTTATAGAGCACCATCCATAAGCAGTTGGATGCATATTCTTTTCGAGTGCACATGGAACATTTTCCAGGATAGATTACATGGTGAACCACAGAGCAGGCTTTGGTAAATTTAAAGAAAATTGAAATCATATCAAGCATATTTTCAGACCACAAAGCCATGAGATTAGAAATCTATTACAAGAAAAAAGTTGCAAAAAGCCACAAACACATGGAGACTAAACAATATGCTACTAAACAACCAGTAGAGCTTTAAAGAAATCAAGGAAGAAACTGAAAAATGTCTAGAGACAAATGGAAATGAAAACACTATGATTCAAAACCTATGGGATGCAGCATAAGTACTTCTAAGAGGGAAGTTCATAGCAATACAAGCTTACATCAGACAGCAAGGAGAATCTCAAATAAACAACTTAACCTTAAATCTAAAGTAAGCAGAAAAAGAACAAACAAAATCCAGAGTCGCTAAAAGGAAAGATATGAAGTAAGCCAGAAAGAAAAACACCAATACAGTATACTGACACATATATATGGAATTTAGAAAGACAGTAATGATGACCCTGTATGTGAGACAACAAAAGAGACACAGACATAGAGAACGGACTTTTGGCCTCTGAGGGAGTAGGAGAGAGCGGGATGATTTGGGAGAATGGCATTGAAGCATATATACTATTATGTAAGAAACAAGGCGCTGGTCTATGTTTGATGCAGGATGCAGGATGCTTGGGGCTGGTGTACGGGGATGATCCAGAGAGACGTTGTAGGATGGGAGGTGGGAGGGGGATTCAAGATTGGGAGCTCGTGTACACCTGTGGTGGATTCATGTCGATGTATGGCAAAGCCAATAGAGTATTGTAAAATTAAAAAAAATAAATAAATTAAAAAAATCCAAACAATCAAAAGAAAGAAAGAAAGAAAGAAAGAAGGTAACCTGAAAACACATTAGAACACACATACCTTAAAACTATTCTGGAGAAATGAAAGCACCACAATTTAAATATATGTTTAAGAATTTTCATTGTAACTTACTATTAACCATGGAAGCAAAATCCTGCAAATGAGCTGAACATTTTGACACACATTCATATTTTTGTATTTTGTAGATGTTAAAAGCAATGTACTACATCCAAATCTATTTACTGAGAAAAATGTCCATGAGGTAATGTCAAGTGAGAACAAGTTGCAGAATGGCATATAGAATAACAAAACTGTAAAATTCCATAAATATGTATTTATGTTAGTATACTTTTCTTTGATAATGGAGAAAATTGTGAAGAAGCATCACGGTGTCAAGATTGCATTCCTAAAGAGAGCATGAATTTAAAAAATAGGAAAGGTATATTTGAGATGTTTCTTTTGATTCCTTTATTATAAAATAAATGGAGTTAAAACAACAACAAAAAAAATCAGAGCAGAAATAAATGAAATAGAAACAATGAAAAACATCAGTGAAACTAAGTGCTGATTCTTTGAAAATATAAACAAAAGTGATAAAACTTTAGCTAGACTCATCAAGGGAAAAAAAAAAGGTAGAAGACTCCAATCAATAAAATTCAAAATGAAAAAGAAGTTACAATGAAATACAATTCATTGAAATACACATAAATACAAAGATCACAGAAATACAAAGGACCATAAGAGACTACTAAAGCAACTATACCAATAAAATGGACAATCTAGAAGAAAGAAACAAATTGTTTTAAAAAACTCATTCTCCTTAGACTGAGAAGGGGGAAACAGGAAATATGAACAGATCAATTAACACTGAAATTGAATCTGTGATGAAAGAAACTCTCCACTGACAAAAGTGCAGGACCAAGTGGCTTAACTAGTAAATTCTACCAAACATTTAGAAAAAAGCTAACACACATACTTCTCCAACTATTCAAACAAATCAGAGAAAGGAAAACCTTCCGACTGAGTCTATTAAACCACCATCAGTTTGACACCAAAACAGATAAAGATATCACAAAAAAGACAATTACAGGCCAATATTACTGATGCATATAGACACAAAATTTCTCAGCAAAACAGTAGCAAATCAAATCCAGTGACACATTAAAAATGTCATACACCATGATCAAGTGGAATTTCTTCCAGGGATGCAAAGAATTTTTTGGTATCCACAAAACAATCAATGTGATGCACCACATTAATAAATTGAAGAATAAAAATGATATAATCATCTTAATAGATGCAGAAAAAGCTTTTGATAAAATTCAGCAATCATTAACGATAAAAAGTCTCCAGAAGATACACATAGAGGGAACCCACCTCAACACAATAAAAGCCATATATGACAAACCCACAGCTAGCATCACACTCAATGGTGAAAAACTGAAAGCATTTCACTAAAATCAAAAATAAAACAAGGATGCCCACTCTAGACACTTCTATTCTACAGAGTTTTGGAAGTCCTAGCCACAGCAATCAAAGAAGGTAAAGAAATAAAAAAAAAATCCAAATTGGAAAAGGAATTATGAAACTCTCGCTGTTTATAGATGCATGAGTAGAAATTACTATACACAGAAAATTCTAAAGATGCTATGAGAAAACTACTAGTGCTCATTAGTGAATTTAGTAAAGTTGCAGAATACAAAATTAATACCCAGAAATCTGATGGATTCCTATACACTCACAATCAGTGTTAGTGAAGTACAGAAAGAGAAATGAAGTACAGAAAGATAAATTAAGACAACAATCCCATTTCCCATCATATCAAAACATGACAAAATAACTAGCAATAAGCTACCTAAGGAGCAAAATACCTGTACTCTGAAGACTGTAAGACACCAATGAAAGAAATCAGAGATGGCAAAATCAGATGGAAGTGTTCTTGGACTAGAAAAATCAATATTGTCAAAATGATTATACTACCCAAAGCAATTTCCAGATTTAATGCAATCCTTTTTAAATTACCAATGGCATTTTTCACAAAACTAGAACAAAAAAGAAAAATTAAACTTTGTATTTAAAAAGAAAAACTAAGATCATGGCATCTGGTCCCATCACTCCATGGCAAATACAAAGGGAAAAAAGTGGAAACAGTGACAGATTTTATTTTGGGGGGCTCCAAAATCCCTGTGTATGGTGACTGCAGCCTTGGAATTAAAAGACGCTTGCTCCTTGGAAGGAAGGCTATGACAAACCTAGAGAGCATATTAAAAATCAGAGACATTACTTTCCTGACAAATGTCTATATAGTCAAAGTTATGGTGCTTCCAGTTGTCATGTACAGATGACATGAAGAGTTGCACCTTAAAGAAGGCTGAGCCTTGAAGAATTGCTATTTTTGAATGTGGCACTGAAGAAGACTCTTGGTAGTCCCTAGGACAGTCAGTCCCAAAGGAAATCAACCCTAAATATTCATTGGAAGGACTGTTGCTGAAACTGAAGCTCCAATATTTTGACCACTTGATGCAAAAAGCTGACTCATTGGAAAAGATTCTGATGATAAGAAAGACTGAAGGAGAAGGAGAAGGGGCCGACAGAGGTTGAGATGGTTAGAAAGCATCACTGACTAAATCAATATGAATCTGAGAAAACTCCAAGAGATAGTGGAGGACAAAGGAGCCTGTTCCTACAGTCTATGTGGTTGTAAATAATTGAACAATAACAACAACATTAAACACAAAAGACCCTGAATAGCCAAAACAATCTTGAGAAAGAAAAACAAAGCTGGAGGAATCAGGCTCCTTGACTTCAGAGAATATTACAAAATTGCTGCTGCTGCTGCTGCTGCTGCTATTGCTGCTGCTGCTAAGTTGCTTCAGTCATGTCTGACTCTGTGCTACCCCGTAGATGGCAGCCCACCAGACAAGGACACTGGAGTGGGTTGCCATTTCCTTCTCCAGTGCGTGAAAGTGCTAAGTGAAAGTGAAGTCGCTTGGTCGTGTCCGACTCTTCACGACCCCATGCACTGCAGCCCACCAGGCTCCTCCGTTCATGGGATTTTCCAAGCAAGAGTACTGGAGTGGGGTGCCATTACCTTCTCTGTATTACAGAGTAATAGTAATCAAAACAGTATGGTACTAGCGTAAAAACAGACATATATCAGTAGAACAGGATAGAGAACCAGAAATAAACCTATTCACCTATGGCCAACTAATCTACAAAAAAGGAGGTAGGAATATACAATGGAGAAAAGACAGTTTCTTCAATAAGTGGTGCTGGGAAAACCGGACAGCATCAGGTAAAAGAATGAAATTAGAACATCCTCCAACATCATATATAAAATAAACTGAAAATGGATTAAAAATCTAAATATATGATTGGATACTATAAAACACCTAGAGGAAAACACAGGTAGAAAATAGTGGAAATGAAAGCAATAATAGACAAGTGAAACCTAACTAATCTTAAAAGCTCTATACAGCAAAGAAAATCATCAACAAAATGAAAATACACCTTACTAAATGGAAGAAAATCATGTTTAATAAGGAGTTAATATCCAAATTATATAAATAACTCACACAACTTTTTGATTTTGTTTAGCAAAAAACAAAAAGGCTGATTAAAAATGGTGGATTCATGTCAATATATGGCAAAACCAATACAGTATTGTAAAGTAAAATAAAAAAATAAATAAATGGTCTGAACATATGGATATACATTTTTGCAAAGAAGACATAAAAATAGCCAACAGGTACATGGAAAGGTGCTAATGATAAGGGAAATGCAAATCAAAAGCATAATAACGGCTTCCCTGGTGGCTCAGCTGGCAAAGAATCTGCCTGCAAATGCTGGAGACCTGGGTTTGATCCTGGGTTGGGAAGATCCCTTGGAGAAGGGAATGGCTACCCACTCCAGTATTCTGGCCTGGAGAATTTAATGGACTGCATATTCCATGGGGTCACAAAGAGTTGGACACAACTGAGTGACTTTCACTTTTCACTTTCAAGGTATTATATACCTAGGTAGAATGACTATCATGAAAAAAATGAGGTGAAAACTGTTGGTGAGGATGTGGAGAAAAGGTAACATTTGTGCACTACTGATGGGAATGAAGTTGGTGCAGCTACCATGCAAAACAGTATGGAGGCTACTCGAAAATTAAAAATAGAAATACTATATGATCCAGCAATTCCACTTCTGGGCATTTATCTAAGAAGTAAAATCACTGTCTTGAAAAAATATTGGCATTCCTGTGTTTACTGCAGTATTATTTAAAGAGTCAAGTCATGAAAATAGCTTGTGTCCAGTGAGGGATGAGTGGATAAAGAAAATATGACATGTATATACAAGTGAATATTACTTAGCATTAAAAAGGAAGTAAGTCTTGCCATTTATGACAGCATGGATGGAACTTCAGGGCATTATGCTAAGTGAAAAAAAGTAGGATGAGAAAGACAAATACTGTATGACTTCACTTACATGTGAAATCTTAACAAAAACAATACAAAAAGCAAACCAAACTAAGGGGAAAAAGAACACGTGATTGTAGTTGCTGAAGGTGGGAGTTGGGAATTGATGGGTGAAATTGGTGAATGTGATGAAACTGCTCAAGCTTCCAGTTATAAGATCAATGTTTAGAGATGTAATATACAGCATGGTGACTACAGTTAATAACACTGTACTAGGTGTTTTATTTTATTTTGTCTTTCTTTTTTTACTTTATTTTGCTTTACAATACTGTATTTGTTTTGCCATATATTGACATGAATCAGCCATGGGTGTACATGAGTTCCCAATCTTGAACCCCCCCTCCCACCTTCCACCCCATTTCATCTCTCTGGATCATCCCTGTGCACCAGCCTCAAGCATCCTGTATCGTGTATGGAACATAGACTGGCGATTTGTTTCTTAACATGATAGTATACATGGTTCAATGCCATTCTCCAAAATCATCCCACCTCTTCCTCTCCCACAGAGTCCAAAAGTCCACTCTAAACATCTGTGTCTCTTTTGCTGTCTCTCATACAGGGTTATCATTACCATCTCTCTAAACTCCATATATATGTGTTAGTATATTGTATTGGTGTTTTTCTTTCTAGCTTACTTCACTCTGTATAATAGGCTCCAGTTTCATCCTCATTAGAACCTCATTAGAACTGATTCAAATGTATTCTTTTTAATGATTGAGTAATACTCCATTTTGTATATGTACCACAGCTTTTTTATCCATTCATCTGCTGATGGACATCTATGTTGCTTCCATATCCTGGCTGTTGTAAACAGTGCAGCGATGAACATTGGGGTATACCTGCCTCTTTCAATTCTGGTTTCCTCGGTGTATGAGATGGCTGGATGGCATCACTGACTCGATGGACGTGAGTTTGAGTGACCAGTGGGATTGCTGGGTCATAAGGCAGGTCTATTTGCAGTTTTTTAAGGAATCTCCACATTGTTCTCCATAGTGGCTGTACTAGTTTGCATTCCCACCAACAGTGTAAGAGGGTTCCCTTTTCTCCACACCCTCTCCAGCATTTATTGCTTGTAGACTTTTGGATTGCTACCATTCTGACATGTGTGAAATGGTACCTCATTGTGGTTTTGATTTGCATTTTTCTGATAATGAGTGACGTTGAGCATCTTTTCATGTGTTCGTTAGCCATCCGTATATCTTCTTTGGAGAAATGTCTATTTAGTTCTTTGGCCCATTTTTGATTGGGTCGTTTATTTTTTCTGGAATTGAGCTGCATAAGTTACTTGCATAATTTTGAGATTAGTTGTTTGTCAGTTGCTTCATTTGCTATTATTTTCTCCCATTCAGAAGGCTGTCTTTTCACCTTGCTTATACTTTTCTTTTTTGTGCAGAAGTTTTTAATTTTAATTAGATCCCATTTGTTTATTTTTGTTTTTATTTCCAGTATTCTGGGAGGTGGATGTGTACTAAGTATTTTAAAGTTGCTAAGAGATGAGATCTTAAATGTTTTTCATCACGTGGAAAATTAGGTAAACTTACTATAGTGAACATTTCACAAAATATACATAAGTTAAATAATTTTGTTGTATACCTAAAACTAATCCAATATTATATATCNTGTGTACTAAGTATTTTAAAGTTGCTAAGAGATGAGATCTTAAATGTTTTTCATCACGTGGAAAATTAGGTAAACTTACTATAGTGAACATTTCACAAAATATACATAAGTTAAATAATTTTGTTGTATACCTAAAACTAATCCAATATTATATATCAATTAAAAAAATTAGTTGCCTCCATGTGGTTGTACATATATAACTTTTGTTATGAAAATAGTCAAGGCTATGATTTTTCCAGTAGTGATGTATGGATGTGAGAGAGTTGGACTGTGAAGAAAGCTGAGCACTGAAGAATTGATGCTTTTGAACTGTGGTGTTGGGGAAGACTCTTGAGAGTCCCATGGACTGCAAGGAGATCCAAACAGTCCATTCTAAAGGAAATCAGTGCTGGGTGTTCTTTGGAAGGAATGATGCTAAAGCTGAAATTCCAGTACTTTGGCCACTTCATGAGAAGAGTTGACTCATCGGAAAAGACTCTGATGCTGGGAGGAATTGGGGGCAGGAGGAGAAGGAGACGACAGAGGATGAGATGGCTGGATGGCATCACTGACTCGATGGACGTGAGTTTGAGTGACCTCTGGGAGATGGTGATGGACAGGGAGGCCTAGAGTGCTGCAATTCACGGGGTCGCAAAGAGTTGGACATGACTGAGTGACTGAACTGAACTGAACTATGAAAAACGTGGATATAAGAACCAAAGGCATGCATATCAATACATGTTAATGATAATTATTTGCATTTTTATCATGACATTATGTGGAATATTATTATTGGTATGCTTCCCTGGTGGCTGGGTGGTAAAGAATCTGCTTGCCAATGCAGGAGACACAAGCTTGATCCCTGGGTTGGGAAGATCCCCTGAAGAAGGAAATGGCAACCCACTCCAGTATTCTTGCCTGGGAAATCCCACGGGCAGAGGAGGCTGGTAGGCTACAGTCTATGTGGTTGCAAAGAGTTGGACACAACTTAGTGAGTGAGCATGATGACATTATGTAGAGTATCATTTCATGTACTCATATCTGTATATCTTCTTTGGTGAGGTGCCTGTTAAGGTTTTTTATCCATTTTTCAATTGAATTATTTGTTTTCTTATTGCTGAGTATTAAGAATTCTTTATATAGTTTGGATAAGTTCTTTTCCAGATATTTACTTTGCAAATATTTTTGCCTTGCCTGTAACTTGTCTTTTAATTTTCTTACAGAGCCAAAGTTTCAGATTTTAACATAGTTCAGCTTATTAATTATTTTTTTCATGGATTGTGCCTTTGGTGTGATTATTGCAATTTAAATCACAGACTATATATTTGCATCATGCTTTATTATGCTTTTTATGCATATCTTGAAACAAAAATTTAAAAACACAGAATAAAAATTTTATAATATTTCATTTACCATTAAGAAAAAGGTTATTGAACTTGACTGCTTTTTTCTGAAGTAAGTATTCTTTCAGATGGACAACATGAACATTTTATTTCATGCATCATTTTAATAAAAACAGAAAAATTCTGGAGTGCTGAAGTTGTTATGCATTATTTAACTGTAAGGAAAATTACAATGCAGAAGTCAACATGCTATATTCTAGGTAGTATTCTAGTTTTGTGATAATCACATATAGAATCTCTTCAAAAAATATAAGTAACCATAAAGATATTTGTCATCTGTCACAAAAGCATATGAATCATATAAGTCATTAGCTTGGTTTCTTGTGTGTTTCCTTGAAATAGGCAAAAAACTTAACTGAATTGCTTCACACATTTTTAATTTGTCATTTTGACAAGTCATTCTGAAAATTATCTTGTAGTTTAAGTATTTATTTCTTTTCCTGNGTCACAAAAGCATATGAATCATATAAGTCATTAGCTTGGTTTCTTGTGTGTTTCCTTGAAATAGGCAAAAAACTTAACTGAATTGCTTCACACATTTTTAATTTGTCATTTTGACAAGTCATTCTGAAAATTATCTTGTAGTTTAAGTATTTATTTCTTTTCCTGTTTTCATGGTTGAGATAATAGTTTTTGGTAATAAATTAGGGGACAGTTCAGATCAGTTCAGTCGCTTAGTCGTGTCCGACTCTTTGCGATGCCATGAACCACAGCACACCAGGCCTCCCTGTATATCACCAAATCCTGGAGTCCACCCAAACCCATGTCCATTGAGTAGGTGATTCCATCCAACCATCTCATCCTCTGTCATCTCTTTCTCCTCCTACCCTCAATCTTTCCCAGCTTCAGGGTCTTTTCAAATGAGTCATCTCTTTGCATCAGGTGGCCAAAGTATTGGAGTTTCAGCTTCAGCA
>SJYV01037987.1:0-10776 GCA_006410875.1 Neotragus pygmaeus | reverse complement strand
CAACCAGTCCATCCTAAAGGAGATCAGTCCTGGGTGTTCATTGGAAGGACTGATATTGAAGCTGAAACTCCAATACTTTGGTCACCTCATGCAAAGAGCTGACTCATTGGAAAAGACCCTGATGCTGGGCAAGATTGAGGGCTGGAGGAGAAGGGGACGACAGAGGGTGAGATGGTTGGATGGCATCACCAACTCAATGGACATGGGTTTGGGTGGACTCCAGGAGTTGGGGATGGACAGGGAGGCCTGGCGTGCTGTGGTTCATGGGGTTGCAAAGAGCTGGACACGACTGAGCGACAGAAATGAGAGGAATATCCCGCTGCACACATTTCTCCCGTCTTCTTTATCCTTTGCTTTGTGGATGGACGTTTAGGTTGCTCTTATGCCCTGGCTATTTTAAACAGCGCTGCAATGACCTTCGGGGTGCACGTGTCTTTTTGAGTTACGGTTACCACACACACACAAACTGGTAATTATGTGAGAGGTGGGGCTGTTTACTAACCTCATTGTAGTAATCATTTTGCAACATATAGGTGGATCAAAATCATCACAATGTACACCTTACACATATATGTTATATGTCAATAAAATCTCAGTACAGCTGGAAATAAAACTTATATGAGTTGTGGAAAAAAAGTGAAAAGTAAAACTTTAAGTGTAAGATTAAAAAAAAGAGAAAGTTGAATTTGCCATTAGGAGTCATAACATTCAAATCCTGAACAATGTACAGCTTCTTTCTACTTGCAATAAAAGATGAAATCTGAAAAATGGCTGGGTATAAAATGCTCTAAATTTTGGTTCAAATCAATTTGTCTGTGAATCAAGATTTTTCATTCTTTACGGAGTTTATATCTTTGAGGTGGGGCAAAAAGACTTCTTAATTCAAAACCGTAATTGAGTGTACAAAACAGCTGCTGGATGTTCAATAAATAGTTCTGACTCTTAATTCAGTGTATTCTTAGGGGTTTCCAGGGGTCGGGACAGTAGCTGCTGTGTGCTTTATCTTTTTAAACTGGTTATTGATGGATTAAATAAGTTCTCATCTGCACTACTGCTTGCACTATAACATTACACAAAACACATGTTGCTGTTAAATGATTTGATAAACCATGGACTTACACTGATAACTGTGCATCTGTTGCTTGAGCCTTTCTCCAACAGCACCAGAATCATCTCTTGGGGCATCTTATGAAGAAATATCTTTAGCAAAGCAATCCAAGCTGTCCATTGTACAACAGGTGTATATCAGAGTTGACACAAATTCTTTACAACCACTTGCTTTTCTTAATGCAGATTTACTCATTAATAGCACATTTTTCCTTTACTTATTTGAATGATTTTTTCAATTTTTATTTTTCAAACTTATTTTACGAACACTCATTAATGAATGTTCCCAGTTACGAGCATGAAGGAGCTTCCCATTGAGTCCTGTTGACCATCATTGGCTGGTTTTTCTCACGGGGCTCTTTCCGGTTTGGCTGTATTTTTCCCATGTTTTTTGTCACCTTTATTGACATCTGGAGTAATCTTTACTTTTTGCTAGCCTGCTTTGGCTCAGCTGCCCCAGGGGCAGGACTCAATGACAATCTGAGGTTGACAGGTTAATAGCCGCACTTTTCCGTGAGTGGCGTGGTATTGGGACCAAGACTGGAAGACCTGGGAGGGCAGAAGTCAGAGGCCCACGTGAGCTACCTAAGCGGCCTTCCGAACAGAGCCTTGCTGAGGCCCCGCTGCCACATGAGAACTTGAGACGGAGGCTCTGACCATGCCACAGCATCGCCCAAGGAGGGACTCGGGACCCTGTCTTCCCTGATAGCCGCCGGCAGTGATTCCTCTGGTATTAGTTAATCAAGAGACATTATTTGTGGAGACCTTTAACACTATCCATCGCGAAATATCCTGATGTCAAATTCCTTTTGACTTTTTCTGATAACCCTTTAATTATTTACTAGACTTAGAGATGTTCTGGGCCCTGGAAGGGTAGGGGGAAGAAAGCTGACATCTGAAGAAGTGAGTAATTTATAACAGAACTAAAATATTCATAAAATGACAACTCAGATACTTCAATTAACACCATCCGTTCTGTTTCTGTTCCAGATAGTAAATTTAAACTCTTGGATAATGTTTGTTTTACAGTAGGCGACGCATTTCTGAACTGAGCAGCCACATTGCATGTCACAACCTTTGAACGAATTTGATCTCTTTAGATCTGGGATAGAAAATGGATTCTTTCAATATACGTTTACTATAAATAGTAGACATGGGCACTCTGCTTAGTGAACTCACTTTCTGAACCAAGGATTCTTCAGCATTCCCAAGAAGACTGGTCATTTATTAAACTTGGTTACCTGACAGCATTTTGCATTGGTTTGTTATACAGGGAGGGCTCGGGTACAGAGAATTGGATAAATCAAAATCCTTAGTTCATTATACATTCTTATAATTGGTCTTTGTATGGCTCAGTTTGATTTAGTTATGCAGTGGGTTAATTAATTATTTAAAATATGTAAACAGTGCTTGCACAAGCTTCAAACAAAACAAAGCGGAATCTTGATAATAACCTGCATCTAACCATGCACCCTCCCCATGAACTTGTCCTCTATCTTTTCCCGATTGGAGGGGAAATTAGGAGTCAGAATAGATAAGTGACTTGCCCAAGGTCACAGACTGGGTAGAGATGGATTCCAAATACAGCTGTGAAACTCCTAACCATCACCTCTTAGAAAAATGTCAGTGTGTCAGTGTTGTTTTAAGCAAAAAAAAAAAAAAAAGATAGGAACGGAAAGAATGAAGCAAGACGTCTCCGTGGAAGAGATGACACGTTATCTCAATGTCAGCAGGTGAATTATTTATTACACAACAGCTAAAAAATGAAGAGCACTGAGGAATATTCTGTGAGTGATGTGTGCTTTTTGCACACCCGTGGCCTTAGTTACCTGCCAAGGCACTATATGCATACAATACAGGAAGCTCCCTACATACAACCCTTCAAATTGCAAAGTTTCAAAGATGCGAGCACATGTGCGCTCACACGTCCAGCCACGTAGGTTGGCTCACGTCTGGCGCACATTGTCCCATGCGTGCGTCTCCTCCAAGTGGCTGGGGCTTTTGTGTACTTCACTGCACAGGGTTTCCCTGGCAGCTCAGAGGATAAAGCGTCTGCCTGCAATGCAGGAGACCTGGGTTCGATCCCTGGGTTGGGAAGATCCCCTGGAGAAGGAAATGGCTGCCCACTCCAGTATTCTTGCCTGGAGAATTCCATGGACAGAGGAGCCTGGCGGGCTACAGTCCACGGGGTTGCAAAGAGTCGGACACGACTGAGCGACTTCACTCACTCACAGTACTGTATACAGTACAGTGGTACAGTATCTTCATTTCCAGCCCAGGAGGTCCAGAAGCAAGTGAAAAGCAGCATTGATGGAGCTCGTCCTACTGTTCAAGGTTCTGTACTGTAAGATGTAAAATGTTTTCTTTATTTTGTGCATGCTTTTTATGTATTAGTAGCATGAAACGTATTATAAACCTATTGTAGTACAGTACTATATAGGTGATTGTGTTAGTTAGGTGCCTAGGTTAACTTTGTTGGATTTAAAACAAATTGGACTTACAAACTCGCTCTTGGAGCAGAACTCGTTTGTATGTAGGGGACTTACCATATAGGAAAAGGGAATAATGTATAAACCTGAACACTTGTGAAGCCATATGTAGATGCATTGTTTACATTCACTGAGCATGCTTAAATAGTTAATCTAATATGCTTCATTTGTGCAGGCTAGACTTTCCATCATTACATGCCACATATGATTTTAAAAATTATCCTCACATGTACCCTTTTACATATCTATCCAAACAACACCACCTCCCTCAACATAATCACCTTGGAACACTTGGCATTTGCTCCAAAGGTGGCTGCCAACCTCCTGAAATGTTTTTGAAGCTTCTTTTAATTGGATTTTCACTTGGCGCCATCTTGAGAGATGTCTGATAAAACCAATATAGTTATTTTAACGTTCCATCTCCCCACACTGTTCCACCCAGACTAGCATCATTCATTATTATGTCAGTTAGGATTCTGAACTGCAAGCAACAGAAACTGACTCTTATTGACGTAAGTAGAAAAGAAGGTTCTTGGGGGAGAANCACACACACACACACACAAAGAAAAAGCAACCCAAACACTAAAAGATGGTCATCAAACTGCAAGAAAACAAAAGAGGAAAGGAAGACAACAGACAACACTCCTCCACAAAGCTATAAAAAGCTTTATTAGCAGAGCTCAAAGACCATCATTGAAAATGAGGACCAACTGATTCCCTGACCCTTTAAATCTAACAAAAGGTGGCAAAAGTCCTCGTCTTGAGACAAACTGGAAGGTTGAGTGCTGTATCTTGTGACTTTTGTTTGAATTAAAGGTGTTTTACTAAAATAACTTGAGAAAGGTTCAAATCTAGAAATTTACCATGAAATAGCATATAGATGGTTGCTGCTAAAAAATAAAAAGTCAGCCTAGCAATTGTGGGTCCATGCGCCCAAGTGGGCAACAATGGGCTGCCATGGATGGATTCTAACCCACTCGGCCCTTTTCCACACTCACCCTACTTCTGCTGCTGGAGTTGCACATGCTGGCAATAGTTCACAACCACTGATTTAAGAGAAATTCATATGTAAAAACCACACGTCTTTTACTGATGATTCCTGAAAACAATTGAGCCAAAGCTCAACAACAACATTCCTGAAGTCCTACTAACTTGCCCTAAAAATTCTTTCGGAGTACTTGTTATTGAAGATTTTGACACATTTACAATACCATGAAATGCCTCCTGATATGCCAAAAATACTGTGAAGAAATGGTATTTAAAACAACCAGGTAGCATCATACAATAATATTAGAGCAGGAAGGAAGTCTGATGATAATGCTGTCTCTTCTCATTTTAGAAATAAAAGAACCAGAGGGAAAAAGTGACCTTTGCAGGACATGCAGCCTTTAATTTGCAGCCCACCACACTGCTTAAATAGGAAGGCAGGGTTGTTTTTTTTTTTTTCGGCCACGCTACATGGTATGTGGGATCTTAGTTCCCTGACCAGGGATCAAACCCGTGCCCCCTGAAGTGGAAAAGTCCTAACTACTGGACCGCCAGGGAAGTCCCAGGAAGGCAGTTTTGACTTGGCGAGGAGACAGGGGGCAAGAGGAGACTGAGAGTTGGGGGTTGGATGGGAAAGATCAGGGAGAAAGCAAGAAACGGGGCACTCAAATGAAGAACCTGATGATCAAGTCAAAACTGTCTCCATCTCAAGTTTAAGTGTTATTAATGACATTTAAATTAATAGCATAGAACTTTAATGATGTAAGTTTGCAATGATGATATATGACATTCTACTAACATATAATACATACATACAGATATCTGCACATTAAGGCACTTATTCCCTTGACAATTATTAATAATTGACTGCACAAGTGATGGTGTTGTCTGCTGCAGGATATGATAGGGGAGGGCTGTCTTTTCACATTGCTCTCCAAGATTGATGCGCATTTCAAGCTGTCTGCTAAGCTTGCGATAATAGCCAATGGGTTTTAGTTTTCATTTTTGTATTTGGGACGGGCAGGTGGGGTTTTATTTCTATGTTCTCTTTGCTCCAAGGTGAAAAAAAATGACAAATATTTTTAAAACCATTCTTCCTTTAAAGCAAACCCCCCAAACACTTCCCCCCACATACCTAACACTGACAAAACCTGTGAACCTCATGATCGCCTTTTTTTTTGAAGGGAGATAACTTTGGAAGTTTCCTGATGCAACCTTCTGGCAGTCACTGCAGCTGCAAGTCCGCAGGCTGAGGGAGATACAAGGGTTGACTATTCGGATGAAGGACAGTTACAATTTTCCCAGCTCCTTTCAAAAGGCTTACAACACATATATTTCTCCAGCAAAGAATTTTATTTTGTGGTCTGTATTTTTTTTCTATTTATTTTTCAAACAGAGGAGATAATTCTTAAGGATACATTGATGAAAATTATTATTGCAAGTCCAAATACACGGTTCAGTTCAGCTCAGTCACTCAGTCGTGTCCGACTCTTTGTGACCACATGGACCGCAGCACACCAGGCTTCCCCATCCATCACCAACTCCTGGAAGTTACTCAAACTCCTGTCCATTGATAAAGTGATGCCATCCAACCATCTCATCCTCTGTCGTCCCCTTCTCCTCCTCTCAGATAACTTCCAGGTATAAATCAAAAGGAGAAGGCAATGGCATTCCACTCCAGTACTCTTGCCTGGAAAATCCCACGGATGGAGGAGCCTGGTAGGCTGTAGTTCATGGGGTCATGAAGAGTCAGACGACTGAGCGACTTCACTTTCACACATTGAAGAAGGAAATGGCAACCCACTCCAGCGTTCTTGCCTGGAGAACCCCAGGGATGGGGGAGCCGGGTGGGCTGCCATCTATGGGGTCACACAGAGTCGGACACAACTGAAGTGACTTAGCAGCAGCAGCAGCANAACACTGGAGTGGGTTGCCATTTCCTTCTCCAATGCATGAAAGGGAAAAGCGAAAGTGAAGTCGCTCAGTTGTGCCCAACTCTTAGCGACGCCGTGGATTGCAACCCACCAGCCTCCTCCACCCATGGGATTTTCCAGGTGAGAGCACAGGAGTGGGTGCCATCGCCTTCTCCGGTAGTCAGCAGCACAGCCCAGATCACCCTTGTGGCCCAGCGCCAGGAACGCATAACTGAGCATGGGCTCACACTGTCAGCAGGGAAGCTGCCTGCTGCCGCTGCCCCGGGGCCAGAAATAATTCTCCCATTTCTTCTTCCTTGATAAGCCCGCTCCAGATTCAGAATCCTTGTATGGTCCCTCTGATTTACTTAAATTTCGTCACGATGCTCTGATCTTCAAAATAGCTGAGAAAAATAGTGTCCAGCTTTCTCACCTTTTTAGTGCTCCTGGAGTTCCTGGCAGAGACGGACACAGGCTCCCAAACACGTGTGCCCTCCCTCTACGGTGAAGAGTTGTTTCTGCTCCTCTTCTGGAGAGAGTCCCGATTTCCTAGACCACTTTGCATTTAAATGTGTACATGTGACTTGTTCTTATGAATGAAATAAAAATGGAGACGATAGTGTTGCTTCTGGCTGATGCAGTTAAGGACACGTGTGCCTTTTCCACGTTCTCTTTCCCCTGCTGCGGGACCTTGTGTTGAAGACACTGGCAGCTGAAGATAGAATAAACCTAGAATTATGAACACGGGGAGGAAGGCCAGCTGAATTCCAGCCTTGGGCTATTGTGTGAATGAAAAGTCAGCTTTTGAGATGTGTGGCATTTATCTATCACAGCTACAGTCATTATTAACATTTTTCTATGCTTTACACTCGGTCCTTCTTGGTATTAATTATTGGACTGGCTTTTGATATAGAGACACCTCTAGGACTGTTGAAGGTGTGACTGAATATATCTCTTGAGTTGTGAGAGAATTGGTTTATCTTAAGGATAAATTAAAGATAGGGACCTTCAAGAAAGTACATAGCATCTCTTAGAAGTGGGCATAAAGCTTCTAACTTTCCCTGGTAGGACATGTAGAGTGGCCCAGTCGTGAGTTGGGGCCCTTAGCTGTGTCTTGTGCTGTCTTTAATCCCAAGCCTCAGATGTAATTGTATCTAGATCTAATTCTTACAAGGGCTGTCAATTTGCTCCAATGTATATGTATTTAAATGGACCAATCTCATAATTCCATACTCTGTGTCATTAATAACTAATTATTTGCCACACACCCTGCAGCCGTGGAGCACATCACACCAGGACCCCTACGCTAGCATTTTCCTGCCATTTGGGGCTTGAACAGAAAGCCAGTGGGGGAAAGGAATAGGTTCTCATAGTTCTAGGAAAAGAAACTTCCTACTCTTTAGCATGAATTCAGCCTATAGAAAGCCCCTCTCTAACTCACACTTACACTTCTCTGTCATCTTGGAAAAAACCTTCTGTCAAACCTTTGGAACCCTTCTGTGATATCACTGCTGCTAAGTCACTTCAGTCGTGTCCGACTCTGTGCGACCCCATAGACGGCAGCCCACCAGGCTNAAAGCCCCTCTCTAACTCACACTTACACTTCTCTGTCATCTTGGAAAAAACCTTCTGTCAAACCTTTGGAACCCTTCTGTGATATCACTGCTGCTAAGTCACTTCAGTCGTGTCCGACTCTGTGCGACCCCATAGACGGCAGCCCACCAGGCTCCCCCGTCCCTGGGATTCTCTAGGCAACAACACTGGAGTGGGCTGCCATTTCCTTCTCCAATGCATGAAAGTGAAAAGTGAAAGTGAAGTCGCTCAGTCGTATCTGACCCTTAGCGACCTCATGGACTGCAGCCTACCAGGCTCCTCCATCCATGGGATTTTCCAGGCAAGAGTACTGGAGTGGGGTGCCATTGCCTTCTCCATCTGTGATATCACACTCTTTCATAAATCTCTTCTCATTTTTGCTTTGGTCATAGACTCTCCTGCTTATGAATGTGACATGGAAGAGTCTTATCAAGCTCCCCTGGTGGCTCCAGGCCAAGCATTTTTTCTCAAAGAATAATATTGACTATGCAGAGTGACCCAGCCTGCAGAGAATTCTGCTTCTGAGTTTAACATTCTAATATCACTTGGTCCACTTAATGTTTCTTGTTGACAGGGGAAATGAGATTTTTCTCTGAATTTATTCTAATTAAACCCAAGAGATGCATCTTATACTCCCTTGGGAGTACTCAGAGAACACACTCCGGGACACTGTCCTCCAGGTCCGTCTTCCAGGTAAGTACCTGTGCTGGGAAAGACTAGCCGTGGGAAGGGGCAGTGCCTATAGAAGAGTCTCCAGAGTAAGCAGACCCTTCCGGTGTACAGTGATGTCATGTGAAGGATCATCAGCAGCCAACAGTGTGTGTCCAACAAGGCACTTTCTAAATGGGGACTGAACTGTACCCTACCAAGTCAAGGATGGGATTATGTGGTAGACAGACCAGGGAATCCAGCCATCTCTCCAAATGTTTTCAGGAAAAACATTAGAAAAAAACAAAACACCTTGTTTATATTTTGTCCTAAACTTCCCGACTTCCCTGTGTTCTGTTACCCGAGTTGTTTTGGGTTTTGCAACACACCCAAGGCGTTAGGAATAGAGAACATCAAGAGTGATTTTCTTTTCCGTATAAGTAGTTTAAGTCCTCCCCGGATTGAGTCAGTGCCCTCAAAGGCAACTTTATTTGTTGACAAACCTAGGGTTATCGTGGAGCATCAAGACGAAGAGATCCTTCAAGTTACAGTTTCTCTTCCCGAAAACTCATCTGATGAGAATAAGAGAATCCCATGTCCGTGGCAGGTGCCCAGGTGGCACCTCCAGGATCCACTGCTTTGGCACTTCCACATGCTTCTCGCTGTCACATACACCTTCTTTTCTTCCTTTGCAGGCATGCTTTCTTCTTTATCTTTTTAACAGGCTAGGACAGGAGATACAAAGTCATCAAGGGACATAAAAGATTGGAGAAAGAAGGAAGAAGCAGAGCCAAATTTTTACCAGCTCTGGGACTCAAGGAATTATATGGTAGACAGATCATGGGTGGAAACGGAAATGGCAGCCCACTCCAATATTCTTGCCTGGAGAATAGCTATGGGCACTGGAGCCTGGGGTCGTGGAGTTGGACACAACTGAAGTGACTTAGCAGCAGATAAGGGAACCCAGCTTTTGGTTTCTCAACTCTACACTTCTCTAGATGCTTTTAGGAAAAAATCCTTTTTTTCAGTTTTATTGAGACATAATTGACAAATAAAAATTGTAACATATGTGAAATATACAAGGATATAATTTGACATATGTAGAAATGGTATGGACCTAACAGAAGCAAAAGATATTAAGAAGTGGCAACAATGCACAGAATTATACAAAAAAGACCTTCATGACCCAGGTAACCACAATGGTGTGATCACTCACCTAGAGCCAGACATCCTGGAATGCGAAGTCACGTGGGCCTTAGGAAGCATTACTATGAATAAAGCTAGTGGAGGTGATGGAATTCCAGTTGGGCCATTTCAAATCCTAAAAGACGATGCTGTGAAAGTGCTGCACTCAATATTCCAGCACATTTGGAAAACTCAGTAGTGGCCACAGGACTGGAAAAGGTCAGTTTTCATTCCAATCCCCAAAAAGGCAATGCCAGAGAATGTTCAAACCACCACACAATTGCACTCATCTCACATGCTAGCAAAGTAATGTTCAGAATTCTCGAAGCCAGGCTTCAATAATACGCAAACTGTGAACTTCCAGATGTTCAAGCTGGATTTAGAAAAGTCAGAGGAACCAGAGATCAAATTGTGAACATCTGTTGGATCATTGACAAAACAAGAGAGTTCCAGAGAAACATCTGCCTCTGCTTTACTGACTATGCCAAAGCCTTTGACTGTGTGGATCACAATCAACTGTGGAAAATTCTTTAAGAGAAAGGAATACCAGACCACCTTACCTGCTTTCTGAGAAATCTGTATGCAGATCAAGAAGCAACATTAAGAACCAGATATGGAAAAAGAGACTGTTTCCAAATTGGGAAGGAGTAGGTCAAGGCTGTATATTGTCCCCCTACTTACTTAACTTATATGCAGAATATGTCATGTGAAATGCCAGGCGGGATGAACCACATGATGGAATCAAGATTGCCGGGTCCATTTAGTCAAAAGGCTCTGCGCATCAGGTGGCCCAAGTGTTGGAGTTTCAGCTTTAGCATCAGTCCTTCCAATGAACACCCAAGACTGATCTCCTT
>SJYV01037986.1:0-19115 GCA_006410875.1 Neotragus pygmaeus | reverse complement strand
ACTGAGCGACTGAGCTGAACTGAACTGAACTGATGCCTACTAAGAGAAACAAAAGCTTTTTAGAGGAATGTCTGATTCCAGGACTAGGGCAAAGAAGGATAAGAGATAAAACTGGAAAACCTTCATGTGCCCAAAAGTTAAAAAAAAAAAAATGTGCTTAGGAGAATAATAGAAATGAGTCAAAACAGAGTTGGCTTGACAGGGTTCCCACTGGGTAAAGCAAAAGACAATTTGAGCACTAACATAAATGAACACCTCAATGAATTGTAACCCACTGAATAGAGTAGGAAATAAGCAAATACAAGAGAAATGAGAACATTTTCTTAAATTTAGTGTGCAGACTGATAATTGTAGAAGGTAGTGATGGGGTAAAAAATATATATATAATTTGTAAGCCATGATAATAAAGATGAGTTCAGGCAAGACACATACATCACAGAGTACAATATCTATGGAAACGGATAAGGAGTGGGCTATTTGCAAATTCTCACTGTCTCACCATAGACTGACTGTCTAGTGGTAACAAGGGGAAAAATAGAAAACTAAGGAGGGGAGAAAGCAAACAGCATCTTGACCTGAGTCATCATTAGGAGGCATATAGACATCACGTGTCTTGGTACATGATACCCTGAGAAGGACACATCACTCTGCATATTCCAGTTGGAGCTGCATAACCTGTGTGCTCTAATCATGAGAATACATTGGTGGCACTGGTGTTAGTCACTCAGCGTGTCCAACTCTTTGCAACCCCATGGACTAACGTAGCCAGCCAGGCTCCTCTGTCCATGAAATTCTTCAGGAAAGAATGCTGGAGTGCGTTGCTATTCCCTTCTCCAGGGATTGAACCTGGATCTCCCACATTGCAGAGAGATTCTTTACTGTCTGAGCCACCATTAGGAGAAGAACACATTACTCAAGCTCAAATTAAGAAATTTTATAAAATTAGAAATTTTATTGAAGTAAAATTTATTTTAATTATTAAGTTTTATTAAAATAAAATTAAGACCAGCCTGAAGTTTTTTTTAAAATGCCAATATTATGACAAAGTAAAGCTAAGAAACTCTTATAGACTGAAAGAGGTGAGATCGATAAGAAAATTATAAATGTGGCATGTGACCCAATATGTGGTCATGAACTGGGAATACAGACTACAGATTAAATTAAAATATTATCTCAGTGTTAAGTTTCCATAATTTATTTCTCATTTTATTTCTTGAATTTCTAGGTATTTAAGTTTGGAGAGTCATATCACTGTTTTTTCAACTTCATGGTCAGTTTTAGAGAAAGAATTTCTTCAGAGGAATGTTTTGATTCATATTTTTCTATTTTCTTCTATAGTAGATTTGTTCTTAGAGATTTTTGGAATTTTTCTTTCCTTTATTCTCTATTGTCAAGTATTTTGTGGACAGAATTCCAAGCCCCAAAACATCCTTCTCTATCAGTGTGGTGAAGTGCAATTTCCTTAATGGAAGATGTTAACAGTTTGGGTAGAAAGGGCATCAATGGGATATCTCCCTTCTCTTTCACTGATGCATGTTCCTTAATTTTACCTTTTTACTTTGCTTTGTGTTTTCACTGCCATGAATCCAAGTCAAATAAGGCAACTGACATTTTTCAGAACCAGAATTTCCTTCATTATTTCTTTTATCAGATTCCTCAAAGGGTCCAGAGGCTTGGCCCTTCAAATCATGTTTATATTATACAATCTTGTTTTCACTGTGGATGGTGACAGAGAAAGTAATATTCATGAAATAAAAGCTGGGAATGTATATTGTAAGCATATCTTGACAATTGTATCATTTCTGCTTTTCCTATGTTTTTGGTTCACCCAAATAATAATCTGTATTTGCTGTGGGTTGAGGAATCAACCTACATCGGGCTAGAAACTTATTTTTGAAGGCAGTGGAACTGGTAAGGTTTCTTTGAGTGGACTCTTATCAGCAGTGTAAAGTAGGTGTCTGCCAGAGGGTTTTGTGGTTTGGTTTGTTTATTTATTTTGGAAATTCATAGAGCTCTTGTCTTTTCATGGAAAGCTATTCTCACCTGTGAGTCATCCTCAATTATAGCCTCATCTTCACAGAATTTCATGCCTCAAGGAGAAGTCACACCACCCAGCTCAGTGGACCACACTTTTTCCATGGTCGTCCAGTGGTGGCTCAACAGGTTTTACACTATTAGAACTGTGGATTCTTTGAAGGCAAGTGTCTCCCTTACCCTTCCATCCACATAGAGATCTAAGGGACATCACCTGTGTCTACTAACTGAATGGGGCAGGATTGTTGTAGGTGGGCCACATTTTTAGTTTTAGCCCAGGCCTGGAATTCGCAATGTGTCCTGAGTTGAATGTGTGCTTAGACGACTTAGCTAAGGGACCTTACCTGGTCTGTATAGAGCAACGGGTGACATGTGGGAGTTTTCCCCAAAAGGAAATGGGTAGAGAGAAAAGAAGCACAGCATAAATGAGAGGGGAGAGAGAAAGTAGAGGCAGTCTGTACTACAGGACAGAAAACTAAAGCCAAAATCCAGACCATGCCAAGAGCTGTTATATTTTTAAGGAGGATGATTAACACGCAACTCAGGGTATTTGCAGTGCTCCAGTGGCTACAGCATATATTTTTGTGACTCTCCAAAACTTGAGTATGTTAAAATATATACAACATATATAAGTATTTTGTTTTTAGGAACATGAAGGAAAATGCTGTTTCCTGACTGGGTTAAAAGAGAATAAAAACCATAGGCATGGAACACTCACACAGTGGTGAAAATGAAACCAAATCAGAAGCAGAAACTTAGAAGGAAGGATGACCACAAAATTACATCTATAGATGTAATTTGCTAAAATTGTGAGTAGGATTTTCCAGAAAATATGAATTGAAGACTTAAGGCAATTTCCTCTAGTGTTTAAGAATCAGGGCGTCCATGCTGGTTTCTCAAATTTATTTCTCTCTATATATATAGAGGCACAATGCTTCTCATGTAGTAAGCTACTTAGTTGCTTAAGAGGTAAGCCCAAGATGTTTTCAGTTTGTTTGTTGGTTTTAAATTAATTTAATTGGAGGCTAATTACTTTGCAGTATTGTGGTGGTTTTTCCCATACATTGACATGAATCAACCATGGGTGTACATGTGTCCCCCATCCTGAACACCCCTCCCACCTCCTTCCTCATCCCATCCCTTAAGTTTGTCCCAGTGCACTGGCTTTGAGTGCCCTGTTTCATGCACCGAACTTGGACTGGTGTCATAACTGAAGAGTTTTTGCTAGTTTTAGAAGTAAATAGACAGTGGAATCTATTATAGCATCGCAATGCAAGCGATCAAGATTAGAAGACACCCAAGTGCCAAACAGCAGAGAAATGACTAAACAAATTATAGTACATAAGCACTATGTCATACATGCCACAATTATGAAGATTGAAGCATATCTATATAAGTTGACATAAAGTTTTCCAAGACATGATGTTAGATGAAAAATATATGATACCCAATACACAGATACAACTATCCTATTTTATGAAAAAAATCTCTGGGAGCATATTTAGTAACAACAGCATTTCGTCTAGTGAAAGGATTTAATTGGGTATAAAATTAGATCTTCACCTTTCACTTTCTATCCTTCTATATTATTTAAAGCATTGTTATAGGAATGAATATATATAAAACGTAATATAATTCATATATATTAATGTATAACATACATACACAGTATAAAATAGAGCTGTTTTTCAAGGGCATGACGAATTGAGTAAATTCAAAATGCTTTCTGTTACAATTAAAATACTGGATAAATATAGAAATTGTATGTATATATTTACATATGTATATATGTGTAACACTGAGCTCATAGACAAAAATTGGAAATAAAAACCCACAGATACTCCCAATAAATGGGAAGAGGAGATAGTACATGTCAGGTGGGAACTAGATCAGGTAAATCTTTGTTAGATATGGATGTGGTTATCAGACTGGGAAATAAACCGTCACAAATAGATGATTGGGATTCTCTCTTTATTCACTTTTATTGCAGCATAATTTGATAAGGTGACACTCACCAATTTAACTTGCACAGTTCAATGAGCTTTGATAAATGCATGGTTGTATATGTACACCACAATCAAATATAGAACACTCTCATCAAGCCAGAGACCTCTCTGGTGGTTCTTTGTAATCAATATCTTTCTGTCACACCCAGCTCCTAGGAACCATTGATCTGATTTCTGTCCTTATAGTTTTGTGTTTTCCAAAATTTCATATAAATGGAATAATACATTAGGAATGCTTTTCGAATCTGGTTTCTTTCCACTTAGCATAATGCTTTTGAGATTCATTCCTTTTGTTACCTGTACCAATNCCAGCTCTTAGGAACCATTGATCTGATTTCTGTCCTTATAGTTTTGTGTTTTCCAAAATTTCATATAAATGGAATAATACATTAGGAATGCTTTTCGAATCTGGTTTCTTTCCACTTAGCATAATGCTTTTGAGATTCATTCCTTTTGTTACCTGTACTAATAGTTAATTCCTTCCTTTTATTGGTAGTATCCTATTATGTTGCTTTACCATGATAGGTTTCATTTTTCATCACTTAATGGACATTATGTTTGATTGGAATTTGGAATTATTCTACTTAAAGCTGCTATAAACATTTGTATACAGGTAATATGTGAACATATCTTTTTCATTTTCCTCAAATATCTAGGAGTAGAATTGCTGGATCATATACTAAGTACATGTGTGAATTTGTAAGATAAACTGTCAATCTGTTCTCCAAAGTGATTTGGTAATTTACATTCTTAACAGAAATTTGTTAGAATTTAATTATTTTATATCCATACCATAACTTGGTTTTGTTATCATTGTTACTATATCTTTATTTTTGTTTTATGTTCTATATGTAGTGGTATCTCATTGTGGTTTCAAATTTGTATTACCCTAATGATTATGTTACATTTGCCGTCTTTATTGTTTTTTGGTACAGCATCTGTTCAAATCTTTTACCTTTTTTTTTCTTTTAACTGAACTGTTTAGTTGTTTTAATATTGAGCTGTGAGAACTTTATGTTCTAGATGCAAGTCTAGAACAATGAAATAAATGAAATAAATGTTTTGCAAATATTTTCTTCATTATATAGGGTTGGTCTACTTTTCTTAATGGAGATCTTCAAAGAGTAAGCATTCTTAATTTTTATGGTCTAATTTTTCAATTTTGCTTTTTGTCCATATTTTTTGCATTGTCAAAGAAATCTTAACCATGTTCATAAGGATTTTGTGAATTTTCTTTTACAGTTTCTAGAGTTTTATATGTTACATTTAGGCCTGTGATCTATTTCAGTATTTGTGGTCTATTAATATTTGTGTAAGTTGAAAGGGAAGGATCAAGGCTTTTTTTTTTTTATAAGGATGCCCATTATTAAGCATCATGTATTGAAAAGACAGTTCTTTCACTGCTGAAAATCAGTTACTGTGGAAAATTAGTTGACCATATATATGTAGACTTATGTTTAAGCATTCTACTCTGTCCCATTGGCCTGTGTCTCTCTTTATATCAATACCATTGTATCTTGATTAGTGTTGCTTTATAACATAGATCACATAGTAAGCTTTTTTCTGACTTCTAAATAGGCTTTAAAATTTATTCACCACCTTCACTTTTTTTTTCTTGAAATATAGTTGACTTACAATATTTTATGAGTTTTAGGTGTATGACATAGTGATTTGATATTTAAATATATTATGGGATTATCACTATGGTAAGCCTGATAACCATCTGTCACCAATACAAAGTATTACAGTATTATTGATTATATTTCTTATGCTATATATTAAATCCCTGTGACATATTTATTTTATAACTAGAAATTTGCTTCTTAATCCCCTTCGTAAATTTGACCCAACTCCTATCTCTTTACCCTCTGGCAACCAGCAGTTCGTTCTCTGTATCTGAGAAAGTTGCTCAGTCATGTCCGACTATTTGGGACCTCATGGACTATACAGTCCATGGAATTCTCCAGGCCAGAACTGGAGTGGGTAGTTATTCCCTTCTCCAAGGGATCTTCCCAACTCCAGGATTGAACCCACATTGCAAGAGGATTCTTTACCAGCCCAGCCACCAGGGAAGCCCCTGTATCTATGAGTCTGCTTTTATTTTGTTTTGTTTATTTATTTTTTTTTTTAGATCCTATAGATAAGTAAAATCACATGGCATTTGCCTATCTCTTTATGACTTCTGTCACTTAGTATAATACCCTTTAGGTACATTCATGTTGTTGCAGATGTCAAGATTTCATTCTTATAGTAATCTTTTAAAAATCGAGTCATGTTAAAGTCTTCTACTTATGTTCCTTTAAAAATCGTTTTGGTTGTTTGCAAGGCTTTGTGTTTTCCATGTACATTTTAGATTCACTTTGTCAATTTCTATAAAAGATGTATACTGGGATTTTGTTTGGGATTATTCTGAAGCAATACATCTGTTTTGGAAGAACTGAAATCTTAACAATACTTAGCCTTACAATCCATAAATATAGGGTGTCACTCCATCGCATTAGGTCTGTATTAAGTTCTCTCATCAAATGCTTTTCATTTCCAACATACAGGTCTTGCATATTTTATTAAGTCTATTCATGACTTAATATATTATAAATGNCTCCTTCCCCATACCATCCCTCTGGGTCATCCCAGTGCACCAGCCCCAAGCATCCAGTATCATGCATCGAGTGGAACTACTTTTGAACTGGTGGTAACAAGATGAAAAATCCTTCTTATCATCGTTACAGTTGTTCTGCAAAGTAAGATGTAATATCATTTGTTTATTTACTTTTGATTGCAGTGATTCTTCATTGCTGTGCACAGGCTTTCTCTAGTTGCAGCAAGTGGGGGCTGTTCTTAGTTGCAGTGCATGAACTTGTCCTTGCGGTGGTTTCTCTTGTTGCAGAGCACAGGCTTGTAGTTCCCCAACCAAGGATCAAACTCACACCCCCTGCTTTGAAAGAGGAGAGTCTTACCCTCTAGACCACCAGGCTTCAGTAGTTGAGGCTCATGGGCTCTAAAGCACAGTCTTAGTACTTCTCACCTGGAACCTTCTCCAATCAGAGATGGAACCAGCTAACGAACCCCTGCATAGGCAGGTAGATTCTATCCACTGTGCCACCAGGGAAGTTCCAAGATCATTTGTTATTGAAGAGACAAAGTTGAAACCATATGAAATTCAAAATCTTGGAGGAATTTTGAAAAGGTCTTTAGATAATTAGGAGATTAAATCCCCTGTGGAGCTTTTCGTTTAGTGTTGAGGACCTATTTAGAGTACGGAACTCAAAATTTTTAGTGATTCTCTTGTAATTTATTTGATGGGAATTACCAGGCAGAATAGACAGATGATATTGTGAGTCCTCAGAGAGAAATTTGGTGTTTTGGAAAATAATATTATTGAAATGATGGGCTGTGACATTCTGTACACAGTGCCAAGAAGATGAGGATTATAATAGCAATATGGTGGAAGTCTGGGTGGCTTGGAAGCTTCTATGAGGCAGGAGAGAAGATGCAGTGCAGCCAAAAAAGAACAAGTGGAAGTGTACCTACTGTGTTTGTAAAGTGGGAGGTCTGACTTTTTGCCTTTGTAGAATGCAAGAATCTCAGGTAACAATAAATTCAAGGTATGTGATTGAGATGTGGAAGCCATGGATTGGATGTTTGCTAGTTTATGCCCACAAACATGGGATCGTCTTGAATTAGAGCAGGGATAAGAGTTAATGTTTTATTCCTCTTTAAAAAAAAAAAATTTAGCCATGCCATGTAGCATGTGGGATCTTAGTTCTCCAACCAGGGTTCGAACTCATACCCCCTGCATTGGAACTGCAGAATCTTAACCACTGGACCACCAGAAAAGTCCAGGGATAGAGTTAAAATGAAGAATGGGAGTTAGGTGCCAGTGACTTTAATGAGTCAAGTCTGTTTGTTTGGTAATTCAGGTGAGAAGACAGTAAAGTGCCTCAGAGGAGATGGATTTCTTTTCTTTCTTTTTTTTTTTTTGATATGGGACTTTTGATAAGTGATGGGTAATATGGTTTGGTAACAATGTGAAGGATGGGCTTCTCAGGTGGCTCAGTAGTTAAGAATCCTGCCAAGCAGTAAATGCCAGTTCAATTCCTAGGTCAGGAAGATCTCCTGGAGAAGGAAATGGCAACGCACTTCAGTGTTCTTGCCTGGGGAATCCCAGGGATGAAGGAGCCTGGTAGGCTGCTGTCTATGGGTCGCACAGAGTCGGACACAACTGAAGCAACTTAGCAGCAGCAGCAGCCAGTATTCTTGCCTAGAAATCCCATGGATGGGGAAGTCTGGCGGGCAACAGTCCATGGGGTCATGAAGAGTGGGACATGACTTAGTGACTAAACAACAATGTGAAGGATGTATGTTAGCGATGGGAGAGACCAAGAGCAGCCCTCGTATTGCTTTGAGGTGATGCATGGTATGCAGAACCAAGACCCAGGATCAAAGAGGGCTTGAGTCTGAAAGGAGCACATACAGAATGAACAATGATCAAATTGTCCTCAGTACAAAGGAGAAACAGAAACCTTGTTAATTCTTTTGTTAATATTTCTTTATTCCAGAGCCCTGCCTGGAGTGGATCACAGAAGCAGTAAGAGGAGCTTCCAGGTTCTCCTGGTTGCTATCTGAGCATACTTACGACTCACAGACTTACAAAATGGCAGCCCCACATCTGTCCACTATATTTGGTAAGTCCCTAGGGTAGATTCAATTCACCAGCATTAAGTGGGCCCAGCACCTTAGAGTGGGCTCAAAATAAAAGAGTTGAGGAGCCACATGGGACTGGAAGAAGGACTGCAATGAAAGGAGGTGGGTATGGAGCTCTTTGAACCCTCGGAGCCCCAGAATTGTTCATGTCAGATTCAGTGCCCTTCGGGATTTTAGAGGAAGGACATATATGCCTGGTGGGGAGAGGGANTTTCCACTGTTTCCCCATCTATTTGCCATGAAACGATGGAACCAGATGTCATGATCTTAGTTTTCTGAATGTTGAGCTTTAAGCCAACTTTTTCACTTTCCTCTTTCACTTTCATTAAGAGGCTTTTTAGTTCCTCTTCGCTTTCTGCCATAAGGGAGGTGTCATCTGCATATCTGAGGTTATTGATATTTCTCCATATGCTTTTCATTATGCTGTGCTTAAAGTAAGACCTTGTTTGTTGTTTATTTACTTTATATATTGTGGTTTGTATCTTTTAATCCTAGACTCCTAATTTATCCCTCCCCAACCCCCTTCCCCTTTGGTAATCATAAGTTTGTTTTCTATATCTATAAGTCTGCTTTTGTTTCATAAATAAGTTTGTGTCATATTTTAGATTCCACATGTAAATTACATCATATGATATTTGTCTTTTTGTTTCTGACTTTCTTTACTTAATATGATCTCTAGGCTCATCCATGTTGCTGCAAATGGCATTATTTCATTCTTTTTCATAGCTGAGTAATATTCCATTGTATCTACTACCAAATCTTTATCCATTCGTCTGTCAGTGGATATTTAGGCTGCTTCCATGTCTTGGCTGTTGCGAGTAGAAAGTGTCTATTTTCTGACTCTAGTGGAGCGTGTGTGTGTGTGTGTGTGTGTGTGTGTGACTCAAGTGATGTCAGACAACTTCTACACTTGAAAACATTGCGATAATATATATGCCTACATGCTCATGTTATCCTCTCCTCTCATTCTGCCTGTTCTAGACCCTTCCTTTGCCCATGAAAGGATCACAGAGATGGGAAACTTCCACTCTTGGTTACAGGTGAGTCAAAAATTATTTTCTTTCTCCTAAAATGCATTCCTGTCCCTTGGGGTAAATGCATCTCCTTCAGTACTCTGTAGCCTCACAACTCAACCTGCAGTTTGAAACTTCTGATAGTGGTTCAAGAACTTCTAAAAAAAATTATTCTACCCCACTACTTACACAGTTTTTTTTCAGGCATCTCTTCTGCATAGTGCTGTTAGTAAAAGAAGTAAAAAGTAAAGGAAGATAAAAAATAAGCAAAAAAAAAAACCAAAAAGAGAAGAAGTTAGAAAAATTTTAAATAAAAAGAAAAATGTAATAGTGTCTTAGTCTCAAAAAATGATGCTTTGAAATGTGGCACTGGAAAAGATTCTTGAGAGTCTCCCTTGGACTGCAAGAAGATCAAACCAGTCAATCCTAAAGGAAATCAATCCTGAACATTCATTGAAAGTGAAAGTCACTCAGTTGTGTCTGACTCTTTACGACCCCATGGACCATACAGTCTGTGGAGTTCTCCAGGCCAGAATACTAGAGTGGGTAGCCTTTCCCTTCTCCAGGGGATCTTCCCAACCCAGGGATGAAACTCAGCTCTCCTGCATTGCAGGTGGATTCTTTACCAGCTGAGCCACAAGAGAAGCCCCATCATTGAAGGAACTGATGCTAAAACTGAAGCTCTAATACTTTGGCTGCCTGATATGAAGAACCGACTCACTGGAAAAGACTCTGATGCTGGGAAAGAATGAAGGCAGAAGAGGGTGACAAAGGATGAGAAGGTTAGATAGCATCATCGACTCAATGGAGATGAACTTGAGAAAACTCCAGGAGATAGTGAAGGACAGGGAAGCCTGGTGCCACAGCGCATGGGGTTGCAAAGAGTTGGACACAGCTTAGCCACTGAACAACAACAGCATCAAAAATAATAATAATTTTGTGTGTTTTTTTTTTAATGATCAAATGAGTTTTATTCAAGAGACAGATATTTAGCTTAACATTAAAAATTAATCAATGTGATTCACAACATTAACTGAATAACAGTGAATATTTATGATCATACCACCAGATAAAGAAAAAGTATAACAAGATCACAAAAACATTTATAATAAAAAAAATTTCAGTAATAATAAAAATTATATATAATGAAAAGGAAGTCCATCACTTTGAAAAAGGGATTTGATAAAATCCGCAGTTGATAAATCATAAATAATGATGACTATGTTCTTAAAATTGGGAACAAGATACATAAGGCAAAAAATACTCAATAACAATAGTTATTAGAGAGAGGTATATTTTTGAAAAATAATTTTTTCATTTAGGAAATATTTCTTTCATTCTTGCAATGTGTTCAGGTCTCTATTTGACACTGAAGATAGAAGAGAATGATTGTGGAAGTTCTCAGGCTAGGAGTAGAGAGACACATTTCATCATAAATTCTTGAGATTTCCTTAAGGAGTGAGCATGAATAGAGAAGGGAAGATTCTGAGAACTGAGTCCTGAGGTTTGGTTTTGTTTTAGCTATGCTGTGCCACATGTGGGACCCTAGTTCCCTAACTAGGTATTGAACCCATGCCCCCTGAATTGGGGTTGGGGATTCTTAAACATTAGACCACAAAGGAAGTCCTTGAATCCTGGATTAAATGAAGAGTCCTCAGAATCTAGAATTATTAAAGTAAAGACCATGAAGTAAACAGGTCTTTCATCTCCTGTGCTGTTGCCCATGATCCTCTTCCCTGGAACACTGTGGGATTGGTGACTGGTTGACACAGATGTGTTGTTATTTTAGAACTCAATCACCTTTGAGGATGTGGCCATAAGCTTCACCCAGAAGGAATGGGCATTGCTGAATTCATCTCAGAGAACGCTGTACAAAGATGTGATGCTGGAGAACTATAGAAACTTGGCTTCACTGGGTAAGGCTGACACAATCCCTTGATTTATTTTATTGAGTTTGAGCATGGATTTCTTGGGTGATTAACACTTGTGATACAGATACAGGCTTTTTAAAAATTAGTTCATTCATGTATTTATGACTGTGCTGGGTCTTTGCTATGCATGGGCTTTTCTCTAGTTGGGGCAAGCAGGAGCTACTCTTCATTCCCCTAGTGCAGAGCACAGTTCTAGGTACAAAGGCTCAGTAGTTATGGCACTTGGGCTTAGCTGCTCCAAGGTATATGGGATCTTCCTGGACCAGGGTTGAACCTGTGTTCCCTGCATTGGCAGGTGAATTTCCAACCACTAGACCACCAGGGAAGTCCCTGTAGGTTTTTATTTTTAAGAAAAATAGCCATATAGTGGTATAATTCACTTACCATAATTCATTCATTTAAAGTGTACAAAACAAAGCTTTTTAAAGTTTGGTGTTTTGTGTGTGTGTGTCTTTTTTTTTTTTAGTGTTGTGCAACCATCACCACTGTCTAATTCCAGAACATTTTCATTAACCTGCCTACAGGGCATTTCATTCCTTTATGCCTTCAATCCCTGACAACTCACCTACTTTCATTTTATAGAGATTTCTCTATTCAGCATTTCATATTAGTGGAATCATACCATGTGTTGTTTGTGACTTACTTTTTTTCACTTAGCATAATGTTCTCAGGGTTCATCCACGTTGCAGTATATGTCAGTACTTGTAGCCTATTATTCATTGCTGAATAATATTCTCTTGCATAGATTAACCATATTTTGTTTATCCATCAGTTGATGGACATTTGGATTTTTAACACTTGTTATTATGAATAATGGGCTTCCCAGGTGGCTCAATGGTAAAGAATCCTCCTGTTAGTGCAGGAGACACGAGAGACATGGGTTCAATCCCTGAGTCCAGAAGATTCTCTGGAGAAGGGAAGAGCAAACCACTCCAGTATTCTTACCTGAAGAATTCCATGGACAGAGGAGCCTGATGGGCTACAGTCTCAGTCAGACACAACTTAACAACAAAACAACAACCATATTACAAATAATGCTATTACAGACATTCATATACAAGTTTTTGTGTGGACAGATTTTGTCATTTGTCTTGGGTATATGCCCAAGAGTAACATTGCTGGGTTATTTGGTAACTTCATACTTTACATTTTTAGACACTGCCAAACTGTTTTCCAAACTGGCTGTGTCATTTTACATTCCCTCCAGTAATATATGTTGATTACAAATTCTCCATATTTTCTTACCAACATTTATTTCCTGTTTTTTGATTATAGTCATCCTAGTAGCTGTGAAATGGAATTTCATTGTGCTTTAGATTTGTATTTCCCCAATGATTAATAATGTTGAGCCCACATCCTCTGCATTGAAAGGTGGATTCTTAACCACTGGACCACCAGGGAGATCCCAACTTTCCCAATTCTTTGCTTGATCTCCTGACACCAGATTATGGTGAAGAAAAATACAGCATTTGTTGCAGGGTGCCAAGCAAGAGAATGGGAGAAAAGCCTCAGATCCACTCCAAATTGGTCTTTGAATTAGGGGTTTTTTTTTTTTTTTTTAGAGAAATAAAAAAGAGACTGGGATTAATTAATCATTATCTTGTGACATTTCTCTGACTTTTCTTAATCATAGTTTTGGGAATCAGGATGTCTCTGGTTTAAGCTCAGGTGGTCCATGACTTCAGGATCAGTTAGTTCATCTTGTTCCGGAGGAAAAAAAACCTGAGTTTGTACATAATGATGATATCCATAATAGCAGTTCTGGTACATCAATGATGCCACCAAAAACAGCAGTTTTAGTCATCTGACTGATTACTGTTCAGTTAGCATAGGATTGAGGTCAGAGGGGATAAAAGAACAGGAATAAAGTTTTGGATAGCATGATTAATCATAAACTTGGTAAGGGAACTCAGTTTTAGGGAAATTCGGTTTCATTGCTGCCTTTTATTATTTTATTGCTGGTGCTTATTTGTTTAGTGACTTTACTAGATGAACTCCACAGATTCTGTATTCCCTGCAGTGTGCAGCCACAGTTTTCTCATAGTTTTTTTTTTTAAGTACTTAATTTTCAAAAGCCTGGCTTTTGGGAAGTCACTAACTGGTCATTATAATTTAGTAGTCCACAATGATTGGTAAAAAGATTTTCTTAAATGCCTTGTCTGTATCTTTTATTTTCATTTGTTTTGTTTTTTAAAAATGTATTAATTTATTGGCTATGGTGGGTCTTTGTTGCTATATGTGCGCTTTCTCTAGTTGTGGTGAGCGGGGCCAGTTTTTGTTGTATGTGGATTTCACAGTATGGTGGCTTCTCTTGTTGTAGAGCACAGGCTCTTGAGTGCTCCGGTTTCATTAGTTGGAGCACGTGGGCTCAGTAGTTGCTTGCGGCTCACTGGCTCAGAGCACTCAGGCTTAGTTATTCTGCGGCATGTGGTATCTTCCCAAATCAGGGGTTGAACTAGTGTCCCCTGCATTGCAAGGTGGATTCTTAACCACTGGACCACCAGGGAAGTCCCTTGCCTTTATCTCTTCCACCTCTTGCCAAGGGGACCTATGGGAGAAGTCACAGCTTTAAGCTGCAGGCAACTTACAAGACAGGCTTAGCTTTTGCTTCCTGCTTAGACTTGGTCAGGGCCTTAAAGTCCACCAAAGGACTTGGGACTTAATGTTTCCTAGATATTTCCTGAGCATGTGCATACCCTTGCTCATGCACACGGCCTTTTAGATCGTCAGGAACTTGTTGGGAGCTTTTCAAAGTTCCCTGTGGTTGTCTAGTTCTTACTCTTCTTTAAAACTCCCAGCCCATCTTCCATTCTCCCCAAGTGAAATCAGAGCCTTAAGAATCTGGGGATGTAACTAGCAGGTTGCAAGTATTTGAATAATGCCTTGGGGTTAAAGACTTTTTTTTTAAGTCTATTCAGCTAGGCTCTGAGTAAATCAAATAACCATACAACCCCGAAAATGGAGATTTTCTAAGAAGCTGCAAGTTTAGAAAACAAAAATATTGACTGTGTTCTATGGTTCTTTTTTTTTTTTCTTTCTCATCTGCTCTTTTATATTTTTTTAAATTTATTTATTTATTTATGTTTTAATTTAACTTTACAGTACTCTATTGGGTTTGCCATACATTTTTAACAGAGCTCCCAAAGAGGTCAGACCACTTCTCCGTTGATTGCAGAGCTTCTGGCATTGGCCACCATGCCGCTGAGCTAGGGAGAGTGAAGGGATGAAATAATTCTTTTTAAAGTTTTATTTATTTGGCTGCATTGGGTCTTAGTTGCAGCATGAGAGATCTTTTGTTGCATCTCACGGACCCTGTAGTTGCAGTGTACAGGCTTAGGTGCTCTGCAGCATGTGGAATCTTAGTTCCCTGACTAGGGATCAAACTGCATCTCCTGTATTGCAAGGTGAATTCTTAACCACTGGACCCCTAGGGAAGTCCCCGGTGGGGCTTCTTAAAATAGCCTTAAATTGTCACATATCCTGTTCTCTTACCAAGGTTCAATGATTTCTCTAGACAATTTTCCATTTGTGGAAAGTTGATCTCCCAAATGCTTTACTTTTGCTTTCTCTATTAGAAGTTTATCATCATTTTGCTCTGTAATGTCACAATTGTCAATCTTCAGAACCTCAAAGACCGAGTTCTTGCCACAGATTGATGATCATTTTTGTCATACACTGCATGGCCCTCTCATATGTATCATCCCCAATTATAGGACATCAACTCTGCAAACCTCCTCTCATCACCCATCTGGAGCAGGAAGATGAAATGAAGATAGTAGAGCAAAGAATTCACCAAGATACCTGTTCATGTGAGCACCAGGCATATATGAATGTCTTGCCTACAAGATCTGTTTAGGGTGAAGGAAAAGGTTGCATTATGAAATGTCAATCAGGAGACTTTAAAAAATAACCCCTTTTATTTAGGGAGAAAGCAGAGACCCTTTGGTATGAGCTTCCTTATGTAGTTTCAGCTTTCCCTAGTCTTTCACTTTTTGCCTTTGATTTCATACTTTCCTGTGCTCTGAAAGATCTGTCCTGATTTTTAATATTTACATTTCAAGTCATTGTCTGATTCTTCCCATTTTGCATAGGTAATAATGGCTTGTCAACAACATGACTTTCAATCAAGACAGAGTGATTCCTTAGTAAATTATGTGAAATCCTAAACCATGTAAATGTCCTTAGTTTCACCGTAAATGGATTTTTCTTTCATATTGTCTTCTAAGTCTAGGATCAATATTTGAAGAGAAATCCACATGGGGCTTACTATTTTGGTCATCATCCCACAATTTTATTTAGTTAATTTTTGTTGGTATAATAGTTAATTTACAGTGCTGTGTTAGTTTCTGCTGTACAGCAAAGTCAGTCAGTTATAGATATATCTACTCTTAGTTTCTATTTGCATACAGGTCATCAGAGAGTACTGAATAGAGTTCCCTGTGCTATGCATTCCACCATTTTATATAGGAACATGAGATTACGTTTCCCATTTGTTTCAGATTGGGGTTGGGCATCACCTGTTTTTGTCAATATATGGTCACCATGTTTTTTCCAAAACTCTTCCCTGCTTTGTTCAGATGAGATGATTCTGCTTAAAACCAAACAACCACAGCAAGAACAAGATATTTTGGAGAAATATACACTCAGTGGCAAGAAGGTAAGATTCACATGAGATAATTTCTTGTCCTCACCTTAGAAGTCCAGAATTCTGTAAGATAGGAAAGAACTAGAGCAGGGTTCCCCAATCCCTGGACCATGGACTGCTACCAGTCTGCACAGCAGGAGGTAAGTGATGGATGACCCCATTGCTCACGTTGCCACCTGAACTCTGCCCCCTGTCAGATCAGTGGCAGCATAATAAATATAATCCACTTGAAACATCCCCAAACCATTCCCGCCCCCATCCATGGAAAAATTGTCTTCCATGAAAACCAGTCTCTGGTGCCAAAAAGATTGGGGACTACTAGACTACAGGGTAATCCAAGTGATATCACACTTATTTCACTAACAGAAAGCAGAAGCTACTGTTAAGTTTTCATTTGAAGGAAACTCATAACTTAGCTCCAAACATGGTTTCAGAGAATCCCTAATGTAAATATTTGCATAATGGAATTAGATATTAAATGTTTAAGATATCATTCACCCTAAGGCAATTTTATCTTAAATCTGTTGGAGAAACTTTAGTGGGATCTATCTGGTATAGCAATCTGCCTATTCAAGCTAATAAATTCAGTCAGAAACTGTGCATATTCACTTAGAAAATATGAAACTCTCATGCTAATAAAGTGCTTGTTAGACATGTCAGAATTTATGCCGGGGGAGAGTCTCAGTCATGAACATGATAAATCTCATGATCATAATTCGTATTTTAATCATTAGGAACAAACTCTTGGAGGCAATACCATTCAATACAGAGAAACTGTTGAAAGCTTGAGTGTGAAACCTAGCATTATTCAGAATAAGAGAATTTACCCAGGCAAGATACTCCATCAATACCCTGACTCTACAGAAGCCCTTGGTGAATCTTCACATCTTAAGTCACATGAGAGCATTCTTCCTCAGAAGAAATCATACAACTGTGAAACAGATGAGAATTCCTTCATCAGGAGCTCTAACTTAGCCAGCCACAAGAGAAAACATACAGGAGAGGGATCCTATGAATGCAGTGACTGTGGGAAAGCCTTAAATTCAATCTCACATCTTAAGAAGCATGAGAAAACTCACATTAGAGAGAAACCTTTTGAATGTAGTCAGTGCGGTAAAGTATTACAGAGCTGTGGGTCCATTAAGTTGCACATGAGAACCCACACTGGAGAAAAACCATTCAAGTGTGATCAGTGTGGGAAGTCCTTCAGCACAAGCTCTTATCTTACACGTCATAAGAGAATTCATACTGGAGAGAAGCCCTATGAGTGCCATGACTGTGGAAAAACCTTCCGAGATAGCTCACTTCTCAGACAGCATGCAAGGACTCATTCAGGAGAAAAACCCTACCAATGTAATCAATGCAACAAAACCTTCAGTAGAAACTCTAGGCTTACCATACACCAGATAACACATACTGGAGAGAAACCCTATAAGTGCAATGATTGTGAAAGAACCTTTAGTGTTCTCCTATACTTTAAACAACATATGAGAATCCACACTGGAGAGACAGTCACTGAATGTAGCCTCTGTGGTAAAGCCCTAAAGAGTGAGGCATCTCTTAAGACACACATGAGGATACATACTGGAGAGAAACCTTACAAGTGTAATCAATGTGGGAAAGCTTTCAGGCTGAGCTCCAACCTTACCACACATAAGAAAATTCATACTGGAGAGAAACCCTTTAAGTGCAATGACTGTGGGAAAGCATTCAGGGATCGCTCATCCCTTAAAGAACATGCAAGCATTCACACTGGAGAAAAACCCTTTACATGTAATCAGTGTGGAAGAGCCTTCAGAGTGAAATCTTTCCTCATGTTACATAAGAAAATTCACATGAAAATGAAGTATGAATGTACGGAATGTGGGAAAACCTTCCGTGGTCTCTTATCTCATGGGAGGCATATGAAAATCCATACCAGGGGCAAGAAACCTTTTAAGTGCAGTGAATGTGGAAAAGCTTTTGGCAGGCATGTTTCCCTTACAGTACACATGAGAACTCACACAGGGGAGAAACCCTATGAGTGTAATCAATGTGGAAAATCCTTCAGTGTAAAGTGTAATCTCACTGTGCACAAAAGAATACATACTGGAGAAAAACCCTATACTTGCAAGATCTGTGGGCTCAGTTTCAGTAAACACTTATCCTTTCAGCGACATGAGAGAACTCATGCTCAATAAGTCCCTTTTGAAGACATCCATGTAAAGTAGCTTTCAGGGAACTCTCAATCTTTAAGACATACAACAAAATGCTAAGTGGAAAGAACTGGTTTTTAATAATGTGAGAAAGCCTCTGAATAATGCATATATGGGAGAAGCCTAAGTTATGCAATGATTGTGAGAAATTTTTATTCATTCATTATCCCTTAGAAGAATGTAGTAATGCTGAAAGAAAATGTTTTAATATCTTCAAGACTTGTTACTTGAGAAAAATAAAAACCTAATGTTTTAAGCCACCATGTTTTCTGTGTATTTGTTCTTTTGTTTTCTGTGTGTGTGTGTGTGTGGTGGTGGTGATGGTAGTGGTGGTGGTGATGTGTGCTAGGTTACTTCAGTCATGTCCAACTCTTTGCACCCCTATGGACTCTATGGTGGTGTGGTGGTAGGGAGTTTTGTTTTGTTTTGTATTGTTTTTTTCTTTCTCCCAGTTGGCTATAATGACTAACCAATATAGTCCACAGATGGTCAGTTTTTAAAAATAAGTTTTACATATGGTTCAGTTCAGTTCAGTCACTCAGTCATGTCTGACTCTTTGCAACCCCATGAATCACAGCACGCCAGGC
>SJYV01037983.1:0-10478 GCA_006410875.1 Neotragus pygmaeus | reverse complement strand
CCTACAAGACCTTCTAGAACTAACACCCAAAAATGATGTCCTTTTCATTATAGGGGACTGGAATGCAAAGTAGGAAGTCAAGAGTTACCTCGAGTAACAGGCGAATTTGGCCTTGGAGTACAAAAGGAAGCAGGTCAAAAGCTAATAGAGTTTTGCCAGAAGAACGCACTGTCATAGCAAACACCCTCTTCCAACAACACAAGAGAAGACTTTACACATGGACATTACCAGATGGTCAATACTGAAAGCAGACTGATTATATTCTTTGCAGCCAAAGATGGAGAAGCTATATGTAGTCAGCAAAAGCAAGACTGGGAGCTGACTGTGGCTTAGATACATGAACCCCTTATTGCCAAATTCAGACTTAAGTTGAAGAAATTAGGGAAGACCCCTAGACCATTCAGGTATGACCTAAATCAGATCCCTTACAATTCTATAGTGGAAGTGACAAATAGACTCAGGGACTAGATCTGATAGACAGAGTGCCTGAAGAACTGTGGACAGAGGTTCGTGACACTGTGCAGGAGGCAGAGATCAAGACCATACCCAACAAAAAGAAATGCAAATAGGCAAAATGGCTGTCTGAGGAGGCCTTACAAATAGCTGTGAAAAGAAGAGAAGGGAAAGGCAAAGGAGGAAAGGAAATATATATCCATCTGAATGCAGAGTTCCAAAGAATAGCAAGTAGAAATAAGAGAGCCTTCCTCAGCGATCAATGCAAAGAAATAGAGGAAAACGACAGAATGGGAAAGACTAGAGCAAAATAATTAGAGATACCAAGGGAACATTTTATGCAAAGATGGGCTCAATAAAGGACACAAATAGTATGGACCTGACAGATGCAGAAGATGTTAAGAAAAGGAGGCAAGAATACACAGAAGAACTATGCAAAAAAGATCTTTGTTACCCAGATAACCATGATGGTGTGATCACTTACCTAGAGCCAGAGATCCTGAAATGCCTTAGGAAGCATCATATGAACCAAGCTAGAAACTCCAGTTGAGGTATTTCAAATCCTGAAAGATGATGCTGTGAAAGTGCTACACTCAATATGCCAGCAAGTTTGGAACCCAGCAGTGGCCACAGGACTGGAAAAGGTCAGTTTTCATTCCAATCTCAAAGAAAGGTAATGCCAAACAATGCTCAAACTACCACTCAGTTGCACTCATCTCACAGGCTATCAAAGTAATGTTCAAAATTCTCTAAGCCAGACTTGAACAGTACGTGAACCGTGAACATCCAAATGTTCAAGCTGGATTTAGAAAAGGCAGAGGAACTAGACATCATATTGCCAACATCTGTTGGATCATGCAAAAAGCAAGAGAGTTCCAGAAAAACATCTTATTTCTGCTTTATTGACTATGCCAAAGCCTTTGAGATGTGTGGATCATAACAAACTGTGGAAAATTCTTCAAGAGATGGGAATACCAGATCACCTGGCCTGCCTCCTGAGAGTCTGTATGCAGGTCAGGATGCAACAGTTAGAAGTGGACATGTAACAAAAGACTGGTTGCAAATAGGGAATGGAGTACGTCAAGGCTGTATGTTGTCACCCTGCTTATTTAACTTATATGCAGAGTACATCATGAGAAATGCTGGGAGGGATGAAGCACAAGCTGGAATTAGGATTGCTGGGAGAAATATCAGTAACGTCAGATGTTCAGGTGACACCGCCCTTATGGCAGAAAGCGAAGAACTAAAGAGCCTGTTGATGAAAGTCAAAGAGGAGAGTGAAAAGTTGGCTTCAAACTCAACATTCAGAAAAGTAAGATCTTGACATCTGGTCTCATCACTTCATGCAAATAGATTGGGAAGCAATGGAAACAGTGATATATTTTATTTGGGGGGGCTCCAAAATCAATGCAGATGGTGACTGCAGCCTTGAAATTAAAAGATGCTTACTCCTTGGAAGGAAAGTTATGACTAACCTAGACAGCATATTAAAAACAGAGACGTTGCTTTGCCAATAAAGTTCCGTCCAGTCAAGGCTACAGTTTTTCCAGTAGTCATGCATGGATGTGAGAGTTGGACTATAAAGAAAGCTGAGCGCCAAAGAATTGATGCTTTGAACTGTGGTGTTGGAGAATACCTTCGATAATCCCTTGGAATGCAGCCAGTCCATCCTAACGGAAATCAGTCCCAAATATTCATTGGAAGGACTGATGCTGAAGCTGAAGCTCCAGTACTGTGGCCACCTGATGTGAAGAGCTGACTCATTGGAAAAGACCATGATGCAGGGAGGGCCTGAAGGTGTCAGGACTAGGGGACGACAGAGAATGAGGTGGTTGGATGGCATCACTGACTCAATGGACATGAGTTTGAGTAAACTCTGGGAGTTGGTGATGGACAGGGAGGCCTGGCATGCTGCCGTCTATGGGATCCCAAAGAGTTGGATATGACTGAGGGACTGAAGTGAACTGAGACAGTCACCCAATANCATCACTGACTCAATGGACATGAGTTTGAGTAAACTCTGGGAGTTGGTGATGGACAGGGAGGCCTGGCATGCTGCCGTCTATGGGATCCCAAAGAGTTGGATATGACTGAGGGACTGAAGTGAACTGAGACAGTCACCCAATACAGTGGAAGGGATGATGTAGTAATAGTTCTCCAAATTGAAACAGGATGAAAAAAATGGTTGGAGAAAAAAAGTACTGAAAGGTACATCAGTAAACTGTGAGATAAGTTATGTAGTCAAATAAACATTAGTTTTTTTACCAAACTTATGTTCAGCTGCTTGACTCTCAAAAACCACTAATCAAGAGAAAAGTGTCAATAGAAATGAAAAGCGCATTATTCACAAAAGCCAGCAATCTGGGGAGAAGATAGAATGATGTTCCAAGACCAATTCCAGAGATTATATTCAGCCAGGACAGTTTTTAAAGGGATAAAGTCAGGGGTGGGTTGGGAGGCCCGGGAGGGGGCATGCAGGGAAGACACTCAGTGACTCATCTACGCAGAAGGTTGGGTTCTGCATCATTCTACATCCCGTGTAAGCTGGTAGACTCTCACTTGAGGTGTTACCTTGCCTGTGTGGTCTGCGTGTAGGATTACTTAGGGGCACGTGTTTGGTGGAGAGCTAGTCATTCTTTTACTACTTAATTGTTCAGTCTTCTTTTTATATAGGAAAAGAATACACAGGTTAATTGGATTGTTTCACGGTTCAGTTCAGTTCAGTTCAGTTGCTCAGTCGTGTCTGACTCTTTGTGACCCCATGGACTATAGCATGCCAGGCCTCCCTGTCCATCACCAATGCCCAGAGTTTACTCAAACTCATGTCCACTGAGTCGGTGATGCCATCCAACCGTCTCATCCTCTGTCGTCCCCTTCTCTTCTTGCCTTCAATCTTTCTCAGCATCCAAGTCTTTTCAAATGAGTCAGCTCTGCACATCAGGTAGCCAAAGTATTGGAGTTTCAGCTTCAACATCAGTCCTTCCAGTGAACACCCAGGACTGATCTCCTTTAGGATGGACTGGTTGGATCTCCTTGCAGTCCAAGGGACTCTCAGGAGTCTTCTCCAACACCACAGTTCAAAAGCATGAATTCTTTAGCGCTCAGCTTTCTTTATAGTTCAACTCTCACAGCCATACATGACCACTGGAAAAACCGTAGTCTTGACTGGACGGAACTTTGTTGGCAAAGTACGTCTCTACTTTTTAATGTGCTGTCTAGGTTTGTCATAACTTTTCTTCCAAGGACTCTTTTAATTTCATGGCTACAGTCACCATCTTCAGTGATTTTGGAGCCGAGAAAAATAAAGTTGTCCGCCATTTCCCCATCTATTTACCATGAAGTGATGGGACTGGATGCCATGATCTTAGTTTTCTGAATGTAGATCTTTAAGCTAACATTCAAGGTTAACTTTGAAGGTTAGAGGGTAACAGAAATGGGCAAACAAGAAAGGAGCAAAGGAACTGTTTTTAATTAATTCCTCACTGTCAAACATTATTTCATTCTATGGGATTAGGGGTTTAGATCCATATTCTGTAACTTTGGAAACTCAAGAAAGGATATAGAATATGTTTGAATTTCAGCTCAAGAGCACTGAAGATAATATCAAGAAAAACAGCAAACATAACTTATAAAGTAGCTGATGCTTTAAAGAAGAAGTCATTGAAATTCATGAAAATGCCCTTTCACTTTAGAAAAAAATGAGTTTAGAATGTGAGAGGGCCAAAAGAATAAGGCTGGTCAAATTATTGTCATTTTGTTGGTTAAAGCCGCCTAACACATTTATTGTAGCTGCACTGAGAATGTGAGTCTGTCTTCTCATTTCCTCACCCTTTAAGGCATAGAAGTAAACATAAAGATGTGAATGTACAGAACCAGGTGTGTACTTTTATGCTATTGAGAAATTGGTGATGTATTCTGAATTTCTTTCTCTAATCAGATTATATCTCTAATCAATATTTATTTAAAAATAAATACTTCTTGTATTTAAATAAAAACATTAACTGTAGTTCATTATAAATTTTAGTCTCCTTGCTCTAATTTTATTTGAAACTAAAAATAAACTTTCTTTATTCAGAGTACTGTTGAATCCTCAATATGGGCAGTCTCTTTGCTAGATCATGGTCTATAATGCTTGAAGGACTTAATTTCCTGGTTAAAGTGAAACATGATGAAATATTTATAGTAAAGGGGCAGATGATCTAATATATTTTGAGTTTCCCATGGAACATTATTCTTTGGGATGGCTACAGGTGTGCTGAAAAAAAAAAAGTTTATCCAATCCTGGGCTTTGTTATTTTCTAGTTTCTTATCATCTTTATTGTTTTGTAGTCCCAGGTCTTCTCTGTGGCTTTAATCCGATAATAATCATCATGAATGTAGTATTTGATTATCTCTCAGGTGTATGTAGCCAGGAAATCCTTTTTAAGGCAACACCTATAAATATCTGCTGGAATTGAACCAAGGTCACCAGTTAGTAATAGAAGAGAGTATAAAACTTCAGTGGAAAAAGCTTCTAACTCATGAAAGAGAATTCTAGTTCTTTCTTTTTTTTTGTTTGTTATTTTTTTACTTTATTCTACTTACAATACTGTATTGTTTTTGCCATACATCGACATGAATCCACCACAGGTGTATACGAGCTCCCAATCNTCCCCTGGAGGAGGGCATGGCAACCACTCCAGTATTCTTGCCTGGAGAGTCCCATGAACAGAGGAGCCCAGCGGGTTGCAGTCCATGGGGTTGCAAAAGTCAAATACGACTGACGTGACTTAACATGAACACTTGGTAGAGTTCCATCACAATTGGGGCAAAATGTAGAATTTGGAAGAATAGACAAATTCCTGTTTCTGACCATTCTTTTTACTTGGTGGACGGACCATGTGCTCAAGGTAAGCTATTACCCTCTGTCTACATACCTACAGGGTTCTGAAGCACAGGGAAAGAATAGAATAATTATCCTGCAGAAAGTCATTTCCCTTTAGGAAAGGCGAAATGTCGATAGTCACTGAGAAAAATAAAGTCCTTTTCATGAGTTTTAAGTTCTCTGTATGTTAATCTTTTAAAAAATCATTTCTTATTGTAAACACAATTTATAATTATTGTAGAAAATTAGAAATTTCATATAAACTAAATAGAAAAATACAACTCCTAGAATTTATATCACAAATGGACAATGCTGTTCAACTTCTTTGCTACTTATTAATTCCCAGAAATAGACTCATAGGTACAGGAAACAAACTAGTGGTTCCCCAGTGGGAGAGAACTGGGGCAAGGTCAGGAAAGGTAAAGGAGATTTAAAGGTACAAACCACTAGGTATAAAATAAATGAATGACCAAAACAATCTCCAGCACAGAGAATACAGTCAATATTTTATAGTAGCTTTGTATGGAGTAGTCTGGCAATATGTCAAATTACTATGCTGCACAATTGAAACCAATATAACATTGTAAGTCAGCTATACTTAAAAAAAAAAAAAAAAGAATGTTCTAATTACAGTAAACCTAAAGTAATTCTAAAAATCCTGANTCAATATTTTATAGTAGCTTTGTATGGAGTAGTCTGGCAATATGTCAAATTACTATGCTGCACAATTGAAACCAATATAACATTGTAAGTCAGCTATACTTAAAAAAAAAAAAAAAGAATGTTCTAATTACAGTAAACCTAAAGTAATTCTAAAAATCCTGAAGAAATGCTTTACAAAATGCATTTCTGTCTCTTAGAAAAGCTTATAATTTTATTAGTAAACAGAAAGATATATTTTAAAGTGCTACATGTATATCAGAACTTGTCAGCACAGGTGACTCTGCCTCCTTGGGATATTTGGCAATGTTAGGAGACATCTTTGATTGAATGACTGGGGGTAGGTTCCTAATGGTAGAGTCCAGTGATGCTGCTAAAAATCCAACAGTGCATAGGACAGCCCTCTGAAAGAATTATCTGTCCAAAATGTTAATAACATCAAGGTGAGGAACCCATTCACTAGACAAGCTTGACAACTTATGTTGAATCTCTTTGTTGCTTGCAACTTTACTTCACAAGAGGAGGATACTATGCTATTTTATGGTAAGTAACATATCTCTGAATTTAGTATAACTCTTTGATATTACATTTGAGAAGTCTCTGGACAACTTCGGATTGTTTCATTTGGTTCTCTGTTCGGCTCCATCAGTGTGGCATGATATCCTTTTAGCTCTTTAGGATGACAAAGAGATTTCACTCGTGGACCTTTTCTATCCTAAGAGTAATACAAATACTCTTCCTAGTTCTCCACTCCTCTCTCTCTGTATACATCTCCATGTTAGATGTGAAACCAAGTCAAGGCCAAGTGCACAGAGAAGGATCAAAGGGTAGGAGAGAGGAGGGAACACCGTACGTTGTCCAGAAACCAAGGCAGGTGAAATGTTTGCTTATCTTGAGTGGGGTGATGAAAAGTTTAAGTTTACTAAAATCTTATCAATATAAAATAAATGCAGAGTTGTTCATCTCTGTGTTATACATCAAACATGAGTGTGATTTTCAACTTCATTATATTTCAGATACGCCTTTTATGACTTAGTTGAATACACTTGAATTCTAAAAGGCTATCACAAACAATAANATATAAAATAAATGCAGAGTTGTTCATCTCTGTGTTATACATCAAACATGAGTATGATTTTCAACTTCATTATATTTCAGATATGCCTTTTATGACTTAGTTGAATACACTTGAATTCTGACAGGCTATCACAAACGATAAATAAAGCCAGTAACAGGAGGCAAGGGCAAAGAAAATATTTTAAAAACTAAATATAAGTAGATTCTAAATAACTCAAATGGGACCATTTAATTAGCCATAATTTTTTTTACATTTTCTTTTTTTTATTTTAAACCATTTTTTTTTATTTTTACTTTATTCTAATGTACAATACTGTATTGGTTTTGCCATACATCGACATGAATCCGCCACAGGTGTACACGAGCTCCCAATCCTGAATCACACTCCCACCTCCCACCCCACATCGTCTCTCTGGATCATCCCCGTGCACCACCCCCAAGCAACCTGCATCGAACATAGACTGGCGCCTCATTTCTTACATGATAGTATACATACTTCAATGCCATTCTCTCAGATCATCCCACTCTCTCCCTCTCCCTCAGAGGCCAAAAGTCCATTCTATATGTCTGTGTCTCTTTTGTTGTCTCACATACAGGGTCGTCATTACTACCCCTCTAAATTCCANGAACACATGCAAGGGCTTATAATGTAGTTTGTGGAAGACAAGTTGAGTTTTATTCTCAATTCTAATACTGACTCCATAGAATTGCAGAAGTTACTTAATCTACCCAAGCTTTTATCTGCCATCTACAAAGTGGGCATAATAATGTCTATCTCTTTTGTTTGTTCTTAATATTAAAATACTCCCTTAAAAGACATAATGCATAATTAGTTCATGATAAATGGTATATCATTAGTAATATTAAAATCCATCATCAACATTATATCATCATCACCATTCTGTCTCCATTAATTCCTACATTCTATAATAATTTAAGAAACGCAGAGCAGTTTTAGAGCAAATAATGAGGAACTTTTACTTTAGTGTCTTTTTTTAAATTTTATAAACCCTAATTAAAATCTGATGTACTACAATAAGAGCCTGTGGGCTAAGCTACTTTGCTTTGACAAGAATCCTTCAGTTACACATGGCAATCCTCTTCTACTCAGAGGCAGAACTTGGCTGTTTTATATGTCTTTTTAAAAAGACACATCAAGTAACTTTTGTTTAATAAATATGACCTAATTTGTTGATAATTATCACAAAATATGGGAACAATGATACACATTGTTGATTTCCTTGTTGAATAATGTATGTAGCTAAATTTTGACTCTTTTTAAAATGATCAGGCTGTGTTACAAATACACGGGCAGTACAATGTAATATGTCAAACAAGTTGGGGGATAATAAACATGCAAATTAAAAAATTAGTATCTAAATTCAGAAACCTTTAACATGAAGGAAAGGAAGCAAGAGCTTTGCATAGATCTTTGGCATTAGATGAAAACATACTCCCCTCATCTAATAATAGGCATGATGACTACAGCGCTATATTTCTGTTTTTCTAAGCTATACGATGAGAAGTGTCCAGTTGAGTGTGATATTCCAGACTTAGAAAAACATAATACAGTGATTTTAGCCTAATGAAACCCCTGGGGAAGTACACTAAAATATTCACTTTTACAAGGCATAGATAAACCTCTTGTTTGCACTGATACATACTCTGGTACATTGGCATTGAATACCACTTTCATTTACACACAGGAGGACTTCAACTGATGAACTGGATTTCACCGAGTACGGCCCAGTGTAAACACTACCTTTATAGAAAGCCGCACATAATGGACTCTTATTAATAGTAACTGGCTTATAATATCAGGTCCATGAATGATAACGTTCTTAGTAAACCACTGTTAGAATAAAATCCCAAGCACACTGATAAACCTGCAGCTGGAGTTATTTAATGCACTGTTACTCAAGGAGCATGTGGTTCGAATTTACATTCCGCACACACAGCAGATTGTCACAGCTCTAGTGGTTGCCTGTGTTGCTACCCAATAGGTGATAAGTGGGGCAGGTCAGTTCTAATTAGCGCTAAAATGCACACTGCAAATGGTAGCAGGGAAAAGATTTGACTTTGCTAAATTAGACACATTGGAGGGAGGGCAGATGAAGTTTTGTTTTCAGAGGGAGGATGTCTAAGACACAGTAATCAAAAGGTACTCAGTTTTGGGAAAGCCACATCCACCAACAAGATGCAATGCATCAGGTCAATCCACAGCACTATAGTCCTAGAGAAAGAGCTTCCTTACCTTTCTCGCAGTGGCTTCCTGTGAATCCAGAAGGACAGACACATTTGTTGGGAGCCATGCATGTTCCACCGTATCTGCAGCCCTCTTCGCAGAATGCTGTCACACACACACACACAAAACAAAACAAAACAAAAACCAAGAGGTTTCTCTTAGATAAAATAGCAATAAGGAAATTCATGGTAAATAGCAGGGGTGTTGAAACAATTCTTTGTTACACAGGGAATACATATCATTGGTGACACATTTAAAAGTTGCAGTATACAAAAAACAAATAAATATAATAATACCTATTTCACTTTTACATGTGATCCATTGAAATAATGGATGGAAAGTAGTTGATGCTAAACAGGAGCTAGTATGAAGAGTTATTACGATTGCTATTAATATGACTATTGATATACTTGAAATCAAAGAATATATTGAAGAACTAGAAAAACAGAGTTGGGACAAAGATGAAGGCATTTAAAATGCCTATTTTATAGATATTCTTCTTACTATGCATTTGTATTACAATAAAAACATTTTTACATTGTTAAGCTATTTTAAGTAGTCAATACAATTTCTAAAAACATAATAAAGTTAACTAATTGTTTAATTTTGTAAACTTAAGATGTTTCCAACATTTCTATAATCAAAAACAATGTCCTGTCCTTGTAGGAAAAAAAAAAAAGTGTTTAACACATTCTGAATTATTCCTTTAGGGAAAAATGCCTCAGTGGAAACGTGCTATTTAAAGATGGGTGGACTTCACTTAGCTTTTTGATTAAGAATTGTGAAGTCATCCTAACCCCATCTCAGCACTACCCTACTAACCTTCCCAGACCAGATTACACACTAGCAGAGCATAGCCACATGCACCTCTCCTCTGAAGTATTAAATATAAATTTTATTTATGACTAATTGGTTATCATCACCTCTTTCATCAATTAGACTGCAAGACCCATCATAGCAAGTACTATTACTTGATTACTTCTGCTCTATATGGTACCAGTCTCAGAATCTGAGCATACAGTAGATGCTTAAAAAGTACTTGCTGAATGAATTAGCCAAGATCCTACAGGTTGTTCTAACAGAAAAACTCCAATTCTAACAATTGTGCAATACTTCCATCCAAATACCTTACTGTAAAACCTTGCTAAATAACCAATAATTTCATGTTCTAAATGTACA
>SJYV01037981.1:0-43990 GCA_006410875.1 Neotragus pygmaeus | reverse complement strand
AGCCTGGTGGGCTGCCGTCTATGGGGTTGCACAGAGTCGGACATGACTGAAGCGACTTAGCAGCAGCAGTAGCAGCAAGCTTGACTATAAGAGAAACTTTAGAAAATATGTTGCAGACACTTGTAATGGACATCTCTGGGCCAGCCAGCCTACCCTTAGCTGGGTTGTGACAGCATGGGATGAGAAGCCATGTTTTGGGTGAAATAGAAAGGGCAGTTTGGGCCACACTGTGTAAGTAACATTAGAAGCTCTTCTGATGCCTTTTCTTGAGAAACTATTGAAAAGAATGGTGAGAATTGGAGGAAAAGACCATTTGCTCCTGAAAGCCCAGATTTCCGGGCCTTTGGTACCATAGGAGATGGTGATGGTAGCTGTATTAGTATCAAAGAAAAAGGCACTTTGCTGAAGATGATTAGACTATTCTGGGATCAACATGTAGAGTGACCTCTTCCCATTTGCTTAAGCAAACTTGGGAGTCCTTAAAATGTTGAGAGAGAAGAACTCTGGGAAAACAATGGACTTTCCAAGATAAACTTCAAAGATAGAGATAATTCACAGTACTTTAATATTTCAAAGATAGAGATAATTCATAATTCCCTGGTGGCTCAGATGGTAAAGAATCTGCCTGCAATGCAGGAGATCTAGGTTCAATCCCTGGGTTGGGAAGATCCCCTGGAGAAGGGAAAGTCTACCCACTCCAGTATTCTTGCCTGGAGAATTCTGTGGACTGTATAGTCCATGGGGTTGCAAAGAGTTGGACATAACTGAGTGACTTTCACTTCACTTCACCTCACAGTAATTTATATACTAAAAGAAACATAATCTTAAAGTGGTAAAGCAGCATATCAAATGCATTACAAACTTATCAAATGTAAGGGGGAAAAGCAATTTAGAGAAGTTTTTTTTTTACTAGCTGACTTTTAAATTCCTTGTTCTACAAAGAAAAGCATTTCTGATTTTTCCAGGTTAGAAGTTATTCAAGACAACTGTGAACTAAAATTACATCATTTTCTAAGAGAAGTGTTTTTGCAGGTTTACAAACTAAAATGTGGTCAGCATTTTAAAAAGCTAGGAGATAAAATGTTAACTTTTTAAATGTAACATTAATTTTAAACCACTTGATCTCAGTCATGAATCTGGAAAAGTATTTTTATATTGACTTATTTTACAATTTGACATAAGGAAGCAGTCTTCACACAGTTACTTGGGTATTACACACTATATAGAANTAACTTTTTAAATGTAACATTAATTTTAAACCACTTGATCTCAGTCATGAATCTGGAAAAGTATTTTTATATTGACTTATTTTACAATTTGACATAAGGAAGCAGTCTTCACACAGTTACTTGGGTATTACACACTATATAGAATTGCCTAAAGCTTTTATAATCTATGCTTTTGTGTGACTACCTATACAGATTTATATATTAGATTCCTCACTAACTAGTATGGACCTAAAATTCAACTTAAAATAACTGTAATTCACCCACAGGCATGTATTCAAATAGGAAGTGAATTATTGTTTATATACATTATATACAAGCGATAGTCACTCAGTCACGTCCGACTCTTTGTGCCTCCGTGGACTGTAGCCCGCCAGGCTCCTCTGTCCATGGGATTCTCCAGGCATGAATACTGGAGTGAGTTGCCATTTCCTCCTCCAAGGTATATTATATATATTATATATAGTTTTTAACTATTTTCAGTAGCTATAACCATACTGATTGAAGGCAGGTGCTGTAACCCTTACCTTCCAAATGCCACAATAGCTGATGGGGTTCAGGACAGTACCCCGCAATATGGCGCTGTGGCATATTGAGTACTTTAAGCTGAAGGAATTTGAGGAAACAGAAATAGAAAGGTCAGTGCGTTTCCCCTTGCTCTCCTCCTGTGAAAAAGGTCAGAAAATCCCCACATGAGAGGTATCTTGCCTATATCCTAAAGAAAGGAACGATTTTATCTCCAAGATGGAGGAATGACACCAAGAAGAATCTGAATGAATAGACCTTAGTCCCCCCAGTTTCCTATGATTCATTTTCTTTGCCCTATCATATCTTTCCATGATTTTCCACTCTTTATCAAAGCCAGCATAAAACCTCTCAGGTTTAACCATTTCTTTGGGTCGTCTTTTACTAATGAAAGTTTCCATGCATGCTATGTAAAATTTATATTCAATAATTTATATGCTTTTTTCCTGTTAATCTGTCTTTGTCAATCTTAATTTTCAGACTCAGCTAGGTAGGGACTTGATGAGGGTCAGGGTATACTGTTACATTGCTGCATCAAATACTAGGCAGAGAAAACTGTCATTTTACTTAATTTTGATGTGGAGAGTAATTGTTAATACATAAGACTTGTTCCATTAGAACTGGAATAAGCATTAGTAGAACACTGGGGACGAAGCAGTTTATGTACCTCATTGTGAACTGAGTCAAACCAGTTCTTACAATTTCCATCTTCAGAGGCAGTACATTATGATTTTCATAAAAAACTTGAAAATCTGAAATATCGTTACATCTGGATGGTTGAGAACATGGAAAAATCAATTTGAGATCCACTTAACCTTCAAAAAGCTTTAGTTAGCAACATAGCATAATTATCTGTTTNCAAAAATAAACAAATTGGACCTAATCAAACTTAAAAGTTTTCACATAGCAAAGAAAACCATAAATGAGACAAAAACCCCTTAGAATGGGAGAAAATGTTTGCAAATGAAGCAACTGACAAAGGGTCAATCTCCAAAATATACAAACAGCTCACGAAGCTCAATATCAAAAAAATACGTAAGATTTTAATGAGGTCTGTTTGGATCAGTCTATGATATAACTGAAGGTACCAAAAGCATCACCAAAAATAAAGCTTATATTTGCCAAGACAACATAAAGTACAAAGAGACAGTGAACAGAGCTGGAGATCCAGAGCCATAGATGGAAGCCAGTGTTATGGCCCCTCTCTCCTTCCCTCAACTGTTCTTTGTAATTCAGTGGGCTGTTCTTTGTGATTCCGTGGGTTGTTCTTTGAGATTCAATGGGTTCTTCATGATTCAATGGGTTCTTCGATTCAATGCATTTTGATGTAAACAGGATGCTCTGCCTCTGAGGATGCCTGTGTGGTGTGGCAGGGATTCACCCAGCAGAACAAACAAGGCTTGCTCTGAGCCTCTTAAATGCTTCATCTTCCTCCCCACCTTCCCCATCAGAGGAATTCCCGTCACAAATGCCCTGTGTCGATCTTGGAAAAAAAGACCCCTCATCTGGAGCAACTGCAGCCTTTAGACCCCGAGGCTCTTCCAAAAGCATGCTCATGAATACTCCAAGCATCAAAGTCTAAAGAATTTTCTCTTCAAGTTAAAACTAAAGAATTTTCTCTTCAAGTTAAAACTGGGTTCTTACTCATTCTTACGACACAGCCCACGTCACGCGCACCAGGCCCTTCCCTGGGACTGCTCTTTGGGGCAGTGGCCATAGGGATGAGGTATTTTGGGAAACTTCAAGAGAAGCCTGTATACCAGAAGCCAGGGCTGGTACCTGCCTTAGAAACGGTTAGTAGCATTGCTGGTTACATTTTGGATCCTTATAATCGTTGATATTCTGTACAGCAAGTGTTTTGTTGTTCATCTTGACTTAATGACGTTAGAAATGAGATTCTACCTTGCATATTTATCTATTGTGTTTTTCTGACTGCACTGGGTCTTCGTTGCTGCGTGGGCTTTTCTCTAGCTGTGACAAGCACGAGCTACTCTCTAGTCGCCCTGCGCAGGCTTCTCCTTGTGACGGCTTCTTTCATTGTGGAGCATGAACTCCAGGCACACATGGTCTTCAGTAGTTGCAGCTCCCGGGCTCTAGAACACAGGCTCAATAGCTGTGGTGCACGGGCCTAGCTGCACCATGGCACGTGGGATCTTCCCAGACCAGGGATGAAACCTGTGTCTCCTGCATTGGCAGGCAGATTCCTTACCCTGAGCCACCAGAGAAGCCCCTAATAATTGCATCCTGAAGAGATGGTCTTCTAACTGCTTACAACTGGTGGTCAAAGCATCACCAGGAGGAACCAGGAGAGAAGATGCAACATGGCAACCAAAAGCACGGCTTCTTATTGTTCTCCAAGTTTTCAGTAGATGGCAATCACCAACTCGTACAAAGGAAAACAGGAAGGAAAGGGAACATGACCTTCACACCTCAACGGTGACTGCCACAGTCCAGGGACATCAGCCCAACACTTGACTTCATCCCCTTGCCTATCAATCTGGAAATTCTTGTTAGAGTCTCATTTTAAAATGTCACAGAGAGGATTTCCCTGGTGGTCTAGTGCTTAAGAATCTGCCTTCCAGTGCAGGAGGTGTAGGTTTGATCCCTGGTTGGGGAACTAAGATCCCATGTGCCATGGGCAACTAAGCTCCCACCGCAATGAAAACCCAGCACAGCCAAAAACAAACAAACAAATGTCATGGAAAAGTGCTCTTTTTTTTTTTTTATTTTAGTGGCTATATCTTGGGTGGGCCTGATACCTGGAGATGCAGGGTCCAGGCCTCACCCTACAGCCAAGGATTTTGCCCACCAGGGCCTCAGGTTGCTCATTCGTAAGATCTGTTATTGTTCAGTTGCAAGTCGTGTCTGACTCTTTGCAACCTCGAGGATGGCAGCCCACCAGGCTTCCCTGCCCTTCACTATCTCCTGGAGTTTGTTCAAAACCATGTCCATTGAGTCAGTGATGCCACTCAACCATCTCATCCTCTGTCGTCCCCTTCTCCTCCTGCCCTCAGTCTTTCCCAGCATCAGGGTCTTTTTCAGTGAGTCAACCCTTCTCATCAGGTGGCCATTTCAGCTTCAACATCAGCCCTTCCAATGAATATTCATGACATTCAATTAATATTCATAACATGGAACTGGTCATTAACATTTCCTACTTTCTTTTCAATAATGCTGCTAAAATCACTGAAAACAACAGATCAAAAATATTTTGTGTGTGTTTGTGCTTAGTCACTCAGTCGTGTCTGACTCTGCAACCCCATGGACTGTAACCTGCCAGGCTCCTCTGTCCATGGGGATTCTCCAGGCAAGAATACTGAAGGGGGTTGCCATACTGGATCTTCCCAAGGCATGGATAGAACCCAGGTCTCCCGCACTGCAGACAGATTCTTTACCTTCTAAGCCACCAGAGAAGCCCAAGAGTATTTTAAATGTCCTCTAAAGAAGAAAGACTAAGGAATTATTAATCCATGAAAACAAAATGAGAATATTGGGTGCCCTCCATCATATCAAAAGGAGGACTTGAACATTTTCTGAAATTCTCAGAGCACAGCAAGAAGAAGTCAGTAATTGACTGGCGGGCTGCTGGCTGCCATGGGAACCAGGCATTCCCTCTTTGGGACAGTGGGTTTTCAGCATCCCACTGGCTGGATCCCAAAGCAATGCAAGAGTACAAGGTAAGGACCAGAAAGGGGTGATGTTCACGAGGGGGAAGAGAGTCCTAGCTCAATTCATATCCCTGTGGATCTGATTTGAGGAATTACATTAGGCATCTGTTAGTGTCCTTGGGTAAGAGGGACAATGGGAATTATCTCTAAGCAGTTTTCTGAACATAAATTTCAAAACACATGAACAAAGGCACGAATTTCTAAAATGAATGCTGTAAGCCCTTCTCCACCCCTCGCGATCAAGCTATGGTACTCGGGGGCCCCCTGCTATGGCAATGTGAAGGTTCATGTTTAAGAGACTAAAACTTTTCGTTAACCTTAGCTCCAGAGCAGTGGAAATGCACTCTGAAACACACATGCAGAGACATGCACCTTCCCTATTTCAACGACTTATCCCAGTATAGAATGAACAGGAAGGTATCAGAAAATCAGAAAACAAGAAAGTAGCTAACTCTTAGTGTCTGAATTTAAAACTCTCCTGAAACACTTGGGAAGTGTGATGTGGCCCTAATTTGTCCCTAAGATCCTATTTCCCAGAGCGAGTACAGTACTGATCCCACCCTCACAGAGGGTCGGGTACCTGGGGCATCACCAGCCTTCTGAGTTCTGTGGACTCCGACTCCGACACGGCTAAGCTGAGATGTACCAGGACTCTACCCCTATTAGCACTTCACCTGTCCCCCCTCACACTCAGGATCTTCCCATACCAGTTGCTGCTTTGAATATCAGGAAAGTTGACAAGCATATCCAGATAGCTTTGTGGATGTTCTAGAACTTTTACATACCTTTTTACTTAACTTTTACATATGCCCAAGGTAAAAATGAGGGCTTCCCTGGTAGCTCAGTGGTAAGCAATCCACCCGCCATTGCAGGAGATGCAGGTTCAATCCCTGGGCTGGGAATATGCCCTGGAGAAGGAAATGGCAACCCACTCCAGTATTCTTGCCTGGAGAATCCCATGGACAGGGGAGCCTGGTGGATTATGGTCCATGAGGTTGGAATAGAGTCAGACACGACTGAGCGACTAAACAAGGGTCAGGTTCTATTCATATATACAGATTATATATATTAAAGGTTCTTACACCAACCATTGCAAGGACACGGCTGGGAAACTAGATGCAAAGTCCCAGCCCTGTCATCTTTGCAGAGACCTTGTCACGAGCTGATCAGACACTTTCAATGACACGAGTCAAAGAACACGGAGGACACTGGAGGTCATACAAATGATATGAATAGCCACCCGGAAGACGCTGCCCCTTTCAGTACTGGGTCAGACTGGATTAATTTGGTGCTTTATTTAGGTTCCCTGGGAGACAGAACATCACACAACTTCCTAATGCATGGCTTTCATTACAGTGGGTTCCACTCTCCTTGTGGAGAGAGACGAACCTCACTGCTTCTGCTACAAAAGTGGTGAGATGGCCAGAAAATAAACAGTCCATATTCAAAGCATCACCGAAATCAGATTGCAAAAGAAAACTCCAAGAAGAACTAGACCCACATTTACAACACAAACCCTGAACATGGATAGCAGACCCCAGTAGAGAGGCTGGCATGTATCAAGCTGTAAATAAATATTCGTCAAAGTTAAAACCTTTAAAGGCATTCTATTACAAAACATTTCTCACGGTCCCAGTACAAGTTATGGCCATAATATAATAGGCTTATTTTTGGAAGCTGCAAAACACCCACTCCCAACAAGTAAACTCTGTCAAAGTGACCCTCCTAATAAGCTAACATTGGACACAAATGTAACCATTCTTCAGCTACTTGTAGAGCTTTTTGAGAACATCCTTCTGAATCAGTTAGTGGGTGATGGACAACTAACTATCCACTCTTGCTTTATAACTTCTTTCAGTTCAAAGGCCATGATGGCATGCCTTATTCATTGAGTTTTGCTTTGAATGATGTAAAGCTATAACCTCAAATCGAATATAGCACACAGAATAAAGGTTTTCTACTACTGATGTTGTTCAAATGAATATACAGAAGCAATTGCAGAACTCTAGATTCAGCTTGGAAAACAACCTTGCTGGAGTAAGCTGACCTGGGCAACACTAAATGGTCGTCAAACTCAGAAAATTCTTGGTGCCTCACCATCCGCCCCAACACTTTCTCCCCTTATTTCATGAGATCCAAGAAGTCACTTGTAAGTATTGTTCCATGTCAGCACTGGATCACTTTAGTACAAATCTGGTTGACCCATACTTTCATTTCTTTGAAGCAAAAAGTAAGCAAAATCTACTTTTAATTTTTTCTTAAAAGAATTCAAGACCATCTACTCTTTTTACATAATGTGTAAAACATAGCTTAGAGCCCATGGATTCCACGAAACGCCATCATGCACATGAGTCAAATACTTACGCCATGATGCCTGAGAGATGGAACATCTCGGCCGTGATGTAGGACAAATAGCTGTACAGGAAGACGAAGAGCGGCTCGATCACGCGGATGTTGTGTGTGAACCGCGTGGTAAACGCCGCTATAAAGCCCAGGAAGATGCCGATCAGCACCCCACCGATCCCCACGACAAAGAAGTTCGCAATGCCAGCAAACACGTCAACAGTCTCAATGGTCTTCATCTGGCAGAAAGACTTGAACAGGTTGTACAGGACCTGTGGGAGATGCAGGGGGAGGTCAGGACCTGCCAACTTCCCCATCATCCAGGCAGCCCCAGATACACACCTGCCTCCTAATAAGGGCGTGTCTTCTGTGCTCCAAAGTGGACGATGAGTGGGAGCGACTGGGCATCTCTTTATCTCACATTTTAACAGTACATTTAATTGTTGTTGTGTTTATTTGCTAAGTCATGTCCCACTCTGCGACCCCACAGACTGTAGCCCACCAGGCTCCTCTGCTCATGGAATTCTCCAGGCAAGCATATGGGAGTGGGTTGCCATTTCTTTCTCCAGGGAATATTCCTGTCCCAGGGATCAAACCCACATTGGCAGGTGGATTCTTTACCACCAAGCCACCTGGGAAACCTGGGCATTCAATAGCTTTAAACCAAAAGTGTTGATGAAAGCATGTCATCAGGAAATCTATTTCTAGACGTAAGAGAGAGGAGACTTCAAAATTATTTACATGACTTAATGCCTAAAACATCATTTTTTAGACCCTAAAAGATTATTTTAAAAGACTTGGTCACCCTTCATCAGGCCCTGCTTGCGTTCCCAATGCCCGACGAGGACTGTGTCACAGAGAAAGCTTGTGGGTGTCGGCTGTGAATCCAGTGACCTTTCAAGGCCCCCTCGTGGGGTCGGTCTTCTCATCCATAGTGGTCTCTTCCCTGAAGACATCCTCCCCCTCTGTCACTGAGGTCCTCACTTGGTCCCTGCCTCCCTGCCCCACCCACACACATACCTCTTATGAAACATAAGACCTGATCAGGTTTTCTTAAAGAGGCAGCAACCACTGTATGTGCGTGTGTGTCTGCTCTAACTTCTTATATACCTGTCTTTCCGAAGTGATGGAACTACACTGGTGCTCAGTTTCTGAAAAACCTACAGTCTTTTACATAGTTTAATTAAGTATTCCAAAATAACAGGCATTCACACCTGTTCTCAAACATGTTTCTAAGGATCACTGAGCATACAGCACTGGAAACAATGCCTCACTCCTGAACATTTGCGTGTTTTGTTTTGTTTTTTTCACGAAACCAGCAAGTGACATACGGATAGGCACGTGCTCTGCTCCTTTTCATTGTGATGTCTGCAGCCAGAATCTCCAGGAAAGTCAGCTGATGGGACATGGGGACAAACACCTTAAGGGTATGGTCCCTGTGACACCTTCCCTGGGTTTCTGAGAAACTCAGAATTAAACCCACTCATCCACAGGCACTCGAAATAACAGAGGCGATACCAGAATCCAGGTATCCCACCTCTGGGTCAGTTCTTCAATTTTAACCATGAGAATGAGGCAGAGACTCTTCTAATCAGGGTGTATCCCAGCAAATAGCCATTTCACTCTTTTCCTCCTCATTTAAGGTCCTTTATAGCCTACACTTTACAGGTTCAGGGAACTTTTCCTCTTTCCTATGCGATCATAGGGATTTCCCTGGCAGCTCAGTGGTAAAGAATCCACCTGCCAATGCAGGAAACACAGATTCTATCCCTGATCTGGGAAGATTCCCTGGAGAAGGAAATGGCAACCCACCCCAGTATTCTTGCCTGGGAAATCCCATGGACAGAGGAGCCGGGAGGGCTACAGCCCATAGTGTTGCAAAGAGTCAGATACAACTGAGCAGCCAAGCATGCACACAAGAGAAGAAATAAGCAACTTATAAACCCAAGGACTTAAATATCCTGAAAGATTATCCTTTTCCAGGAAGGAACTGGCTTCAAGTCTTGCTGCTTCCTACTGTCACCCAGAGCCTGCCACTCACATCAGATTTCATCCGCATCAACACACCATGATTGCTTCCTGAGAATGGATCAGAGATGTGCTATATTTATCCATTGCTTCTAAATAACCAGGCCAGAAGGTGACGGTCACCTGCTGCCCGGGGTGAGGGACAGGCTTCCCAGTCGCCAGCTCTGCATGGACAGCCCCCCTACCCCGGGCCACTCAGGCTCTGGGGTTTGTTCCCAGGTGCCATGGCTTCCTCTGCCCTGCTGCCAGCCTGCACAAGCAAACCCCATCACTCATTTGTGTAGTGCTTCCTGGGGCCACCACAAGACTCACTTCCTTTAAATACTGATATTCCATTTCTCAGGTTTCCCTGGTGGCTCAGATGGTAAAGAATCTGGCTGCAGTGCTGCAGACCTGAGTTCGATCCCTGGGTCAGGAAGATTGGCTGGAGAAGGAAATTGCAACCCACTCCAGTATTCTTTTCTGGAGAATCCCATGGATAGAAGGGCCTGGTGGGCTACAGCCCATGGGGTTGCAAAGAATAGGACATGACTGAGCATGCTCCATTCCTCACTCTCCAGTTTAAAACCATTGGCTGCCTGACTCTGGGAAGAAGGCTGAATATGCCTGATGCATTTCTATTTTTGTCTGCACCATGGCAGCATGTGGGATCTTAGTTCCCTAACCAGGTATCGAACTTGTGCCCCTGCATCGGAAAAGTGGAATCTTAACCACTGGACCACCAGAGAAGTCCCCACTTGATGCACTATTTAAAAATGCATTATAACACCTGCAGTCTAGGACAGAGTCTCATTATTGCTCCACAAAGCACATCGTAATTATGCACCCCTGCCCCTGGCTTCTCTTGGCAGAAACCCAGCCTGCAAACCAGGGGAAACTTTATCTGTCTTCCATGGCTCAGCTGAAGCTGCTGTTTCCCTCTGGCCTTTCTGGACTCCAATAGCCCTTGCAAATAGTCCTTCCCTCTGCCCTCCTGCAACACAGGTGATCTCCCGAACCATTCAGCATCTGGAGACGAAGCTTCCTGTGTTGTTGGTGCTGTCCCTTGAATGCTGACCTCATTTCCTCTGAGGAATGTGAAATTTCTTGTGCAAAGAACTTGTGACTTCTCCTCCTTCTATCTCATCTCCCTATCCCACTCCATCCAGACACCAATGACGTCTCCAAAGGAAGTCAGGTGCCCATTCCTAAGGATCAACTCACTGGCAACAACCTAAACTTTCCCAAGCGATTCTCCTGGCAGCCCCATCCATCACGCTATCAAATGCATATTCTGTGTTTTATATTCCTGTAGGTTTTGCAAAGGGTATGGCTGAGTCACAGGCTCCCCATGTTCAGCAAGCTGGCAGAAGCTCCTGTTTGATCATTCAACTTCCTCGGATGCTGGGCCATGTTAGGAGAAAAGTATCTTACGTAGAGATGTTACCTTGACAACGAGAGAGCTTTCCATAACCTCCTGCCTGTTGTACACTGAACCTGATACCTAGCGATCAGTACGAGATAAAATTCTTTTAGGTACAACCAGCCATAACCCCATGGCGAGTTCACTCCAGTTAAATACTTTCATTTTACCACAAGGGAATCTATACAGAAAGTTGCTTTTGAAGCTATACTTTATATATAGTATATGTATACATATTACATACATGGCTACAATTAGGAATGTAGCTGGTCTGTGCAAAGCTGACCTCAACTTGACAACTGTATTTTTAGAAAATTGAAAAGCCAAGAGTGCCTGTTTGCTCAATTCTGAAATGGGCTAATGTGAAAACTGGGTACTTTGAAATGTTTCTATTCATTGTTATTATTTTAAAAATACTTATATATATTAACATTCGATATGATCTGTTTTGAGTCAGTCCTTGTGCTCAGTCATGTCCGACTCTTTGTGACCCCATGGACTGTAGCCCACCAGACTCCTCTGTCCATGGGATTTCCAAGGCAAGAATACTGGGAGTGGGTTGCCATTTCCTGCTCCAGAGGATCTTTCCCACCCAGGAACCAAACCCACATTTCCTGCATTAGCAGGTGGGTTCTCTACTACTGAGACACCTGGAAAGCCCCCAACATCTCTTCCTCAATTCTTTAAGGATACCTGACTGGGATACAAAATTATAATTTTGTACATCATTTTCTAATTGTTGCTAACACCTGGTTAATTCAGCCTACCATTCAGCCAGCCCACCTCCTTCTCCTATTGTGTCCACAAATCTGTTCTCTATATCTGTGTGAGATCTGATTCTTTTTTTTTAATTTATTTAATTGGAGGAAAACTGCTTTACAATGCTGTGATGGTTTCTACAATAGAACAATTCAAATCAGCCACAATTATACATATATCACCTCCCCTTCAGCCTCCCTTCCCTCTCCCAACCCCACACCTCTAGATCATATTAGCACATATTTATGGAATCTAGAGAACATACTTGTGGACACAGCGGAGGAAGGAGAGGGTGAAAGTAGTATAGATATGCATCACTATCATGTGTAAAATAGAAAGCTAGTAGGAAGCTGCTGAATAACACGGGGAGCCCAGCCTGGCGCTCCATGAGGTCTGATTCTTGACACACTCAAAGACTGGACCACTGAGGTGACTGAAGGTGAAATCTCGAAAGAGAAGGGACAGCAGTGTGAAGAAGTGGCAGGTCATCCTGAAACAGACCTGATGATGCTCCCCTATTCCTAAAAGCAATGCATCAGGATACTGATATCTCTCGGTGAGGATTTCTATACACTAAATAGATCCAAGATTGTCAACTAAAATTTCCAGTCTCCCTGGTTACAGCGTATACATCGAACATCAGTCAGCGAGGAAAACGTGATGCCTCCAGAAATTAGAATGAGTTACAAAACATCTTCATCATTAGGGCAGTTTCCCACTTAAAATTTAATCCTGGTGAGTGAATGACTAACCACTATTAATGAATAATGGAATAAATGAAGTGGATTTTGTTACTTGAATGAGGTGACTTCACTGTCTCAAAATAGCTCTCAGGTATTCTAAAAATGATAAGATGGTTAGATAGCATCACCAACTCAATGGACATGAATTTGAGCAAACTCTGGGAGACAGTGAGACACGGGGAAGCCTGGTATGCTGCAGTCCCTGGGTCAAAAGAGTCAGACACGACTTAGCAACTGAACAACATTCTAAAAATGGGGTTTCCTTATCAGAAAATTATTTTTACATAAGAATATCCACATAGAGTTAATGAAAATCCTTAATGGTGATATTTTGTTCAGGTCAAGGGTGTGAATACAGATTAACAGAGAACAATGTTGGTTTCTATCTTAACTTTTATTTTGGATGTCATATTATTGTAAACTTTAACTGAATTATTAAAAAGATAGTCTCAGTTTGCTTCTGAAGCTGATCACAGTAACCTATCTTTGAAAAGTCGATGCCTCATAACCTACACACAGGATACTAAATATTGTGTGTGTGTGTGCGCATGCACGCACACACTCAGTTGTGTCCAGCTCGTTGCAACCCCATGGACTGTAGCCCACCAGGTTCCTCTCTCCATGGGATTTCCCAGGCAAGAACACTGGAGTGGGTTGCCATTCCCTTCTTCAAAGGATCTTGCCAACCCAGGGATCGAACCTGTGTCTCCTGCATTGCTGGCAGACTACTGGCCACTCCACCACCTGGGAAGCTCAACCATACTAGAAAAGATATTATTTAAAGGACCCTCTCTCCAGCTCCGATGGAGGGACTCTTTCCAGGTACTCTTACACATACACAATAAAACTGAAGGGAACTGATTTTCTTTCCTTGTAATCTATGTAAACTTTTAAACAAGTCAAGAACGCCATTTTAATGATAGGAATTAACAGACGAGGTAAAATAAACTACTTAAGTTACTTAAATACACTTTACTTAATATTTCCCTCAATTTTCCTATCTGCAAAATGGGAAGTATACCTATTTCATAGGCTACTATAAAAATTCTGGACACAAGATATACATTCACAAAAGGTTACTGACTATGATCCTATCACCATCACTGTTATAGAACCCTGGCTAACATAAAACAGCATCACCAACATTCACTGACTGGTTAACATACCCAAGGTCACCTTGAACGTCCCTGACTGGTGGAGGAGCTCTGTGCAGCTGTGTGGGTGAAGAGAGAGGCTTCTTGCCTGAGCTTGGGAAGCAGGTCAGTTCTGCTCACATTAAGCTCATAAGAGCCTCTGACTCTAATTATGTGTCAATTAGTGAAAATGAAAAACAATTTGCATTTTCTGAATTAATATCCCCCTACGGAAAAATGCGGACCCAAAGTCTACTGGCTGAGTAGGAATAGGAAGTGAGTTGGGTAATGAAAACTTTGCTTCAAATCAGGAAATAAGAAACACAGCATCCGCAGATGGAGAACGGACTCAGTGGGCTTGATTGTTTCACTTGTACCACACATGTCAGAGGCTCCTCTGGTGGCTCAGATGGTACAGAATCCTCCTGTGATGCAGGAGACCCAGGCTCAGCCCTTGGGTCGGGAAGATCCCCTGGAGAAGAGAATGGCTACCCACTCTTGAGTCCTTTGAATTATGATCAAAGACCATTGTTGTTGAAACCATCAGTGAGAAACCCCCAGGACACACAGCTCACAGTCACGGTGAAGCTCCTCGGGCAGCAGCAAAGCGGGCAAACAGGATGAGCCACACAGCTGGTGTGATCCAGGCAAATGAAGATGAGGTGCCTTTATATAATCATGAATAAATCGTTGTTGTTGCTATTGTTGTTTAGTCACTCAGTCATGTCCAGCTCTTTGAGACCCCATGGACTACAGCCCACCAGGATCCTCTGTTCATGGGATTCTCCAGGCAAGAGTGCTGGAATGGGTTGCCATTCCCTTCTCCAGGGGATCTTCCTGACCCAGGATCAAACCTGTGTCTCCTGCGTTAGCAGACAAATTCTTTACCACTGAGTCACCAGGGAAGTCCATGAATAAATCACAAATAATAAAGGTATTGAGAATGTTAGACAGTGAGAAGAGAGTCTGGAACCAAGCAAGGGGCCCCTCCCAGCACTGGGGCTGGGCACCGTTCAGATGCCCACTCTGTGCCAGAGTGGGCAGTAGGTGGAGCCAGTAGGTGGGGCCCCTGCCTGGCGCAGCGACACTGCAGGAGCTTGTTACTCACCACTGTCACCGCATCATTCAGCAGGGACTCTCCAAAGACCAGGATGTAGAGCTGCTCATTGACGTGGATGTTCTCAAAGACAGCGAGCACGGCCACAGGGTCCACAGCCGAGATTAAGCTGCCGAAGAGAAGATTCTGGAGCAAAGTGATGTCACTCAGGCCAAAGGCTTCGATCTGGCAGATCCCAAACAGCGACACCCCAATGCCAATGGAATTCCAGAGTGTGCCAACCACAGCGTACCAGAAGATGGTGCCAATGTTCTCAAAGAACGGGCGGGTGGGCATGAAATAGCCCGCGTCCAGCACAATGGGTGGGAGGAGGTACAAGAAAAATACATCAGTCTTCATGGCTGGCGGGGACTTCTCATCCACTCCAAAGATAATCCCCCCCAGCAGAAGTCCCACCATGATGAGCAGGCAGCTCTCAGGCACTATGGTGGGAAGCTTGTGATACAGATGGAATCCTGTTCAGGAAAACACAGGGACAAAATTCGGGTTATACAGGAATTATGGGGACTTCCCAGGTGGCACAGTGGTAAAGAATCTGCCTGCCAATGCAGGAAACTCAGGAGATGCAGGTTTGATCCCTGGGTTGGGAAGATCCCCTGGAGGAGGAAATGGCAACTCACTCCAGTATTGTTGCCTGGGAAATCCCATGGACAAAGGAGCCTGGTGAGCTATATAGTCCATAGGCTCACAAAAGTGTCCCTATGTAGGTATATTAATTCACATAGCAATCAAATATACATTTCTTAAAATTAAATTGCAACATGCAATAGAAACAGTGAGAAAATAGTAAATACCATTTTGATCAGATACATCAACAAGCTGCTATTACTGCATGATAATTCTAATGGAAAAAGAGCAAGTAAGAGAATTTAACACTAAAAATAAATAGAGTCAGTGTAGACCTAGTGAGGACCAGGGACTCCCATGGCCATGCAGCAGTAATGAGCAGACCTTCAGTGGGCAATGGAAATGAAGTGCGGAACTTGAAAATCTACGCCTACCTGGCAATAATGATAAGGCAGCCCTTCCCCGTTGTACCCTCACCAGAGAGGTGCCATAAGAAGCCACCTAAAACAGAAGGTATAAATAAGACCTTTGGTCTCATAATACCCCAGATGTCTGTGTTCCAACAGGAAATCACTCATCATACCAGGAACCAAGAAGATGGCAAGCTGAATAATAATAATTTTTAAAAAGATACCATCATAATGGCAGAGATGTTAGATTCAGCTGACAGAAACGTTAATACTGCCATGATAAAAATGTTGCATGAGTAATGACGATCACACCTGAAACAAATTTTAAAAATGGGAAGCCTGAGAAAAGAAATGTTAAACTTGAGTAGGGAAATACATGATACAAAGAAAAACCCTATGGAGATTTTAGAACTGAAGAATACAACAATTGAAATTCAAAAAAAATTCAATTATATTGGCTCAAAAGCAGATTTATAATCAACTGGAAGTATGAATTAGTAAACAGGAAAGAATCAATAAACTAGAAGATTGAATGAGAGAAATTAACCTATCTGAATGACAGTGAGAAAACAGACTTCTAACAGACAGACCGTGAGAGGCCTGTAAAACTGTAGCAAAAGACCCAACATTCATGTCATCAGAGTTTCAGCAAGAGAAACGGAAAAGGGTGGGAGGGGAAATCTACTCAAGAAATAATGGGTAAAACCTCCCAAAATCTGGCCCAAAATACGTGTGCTGAGTTGCCCAGTTGTGTCCGACTCTTTGTGACTCCATGGACTGTAGCCCACTAGGCTCCTTTGTCCATGGGGATTTTCCAGGCAAGAAAATTGGAGTGGGTTGCCATGCCCTCCTCCAGGGGATCTTCCCAACCAAGAGATCCAACCCAGGTCTCCCACCTTGCAGGCAGATTCTCCCACATTGTGGGCAGCCACCAGGGAACCCAGGGCACAAAATATAAACCTACAGAATCAAGAGGATGAGTGAGACCCACACAGGAGAAACCCAAAGAAACCCACATCCAGAGAAACTATACTCAAACTTCTGAAAATATAGAAGAAAAAAAAAAATCTTGATAGTAGATAGTGAAAGAACACCTTATCTATAGGTGAGAAAACAGAATTTGAGCAGATTTCTCTTCGAAAATTGTGGAGGCTATCAGGAAGAGGCACAGCATTAAAAAATAAATGCCAACCCACAATTCTATATCCAGTGAGACCAGCCTTTGGTAATGAAAAAGAAATCAAAACATTCTCATTTGAAGAAAAGCTAAGAAAATGTGTTGCCAGCAGACCTGCCCTAAAATAATGGCTAAAGGAAATTCTCAAAGTGGAAAGGGATGGAATTTTGGAACATCACGGATTAAGAAACCAGAGGGAAAGAGTGAAAATACAAGCAAAATACATTTTCTTTCTCCCCTTGAATTTTCTAAATTCAGCTTGGCCACTGAAGCCAAAATTACAACACTATCTGATGTGGCTCTCAATGTATATAGAGAAAATATTTAAGACGACTTTAAGTGGGGAAAGTAAAAAAAAACATTCAGGGGAAAGGTTTCTACACTCATAGTGGTAACTGACAACAACAATAAGCTGTTATTAGCTATATGTATATACATTTTGTAAATATACATATATATGTATATATATCAATATATAATACTTGGAGGAATCACTAAAAAAAAAAAAAAAAGCTACACAAAGCTCAAAAACACTATCAATAGATGGAAATGGAGTTCCAAAAAGTGTCCAAGTAACCCACAGGAAGACAGAAAAAGAAAACAGAGAGATGAAGAACAGAGAGTAAACAGAAAGGAAAAGAAAAAGTGGCAGATTTTAAAAATCTCAAACAGCACAGACACACCAATAGTTACCAAAAAATGTAGGTTATCTAAGTGCATCAATTGAAAGATAGCTATGAGAAAAATATAACAAAAAGCATGACCTAACCATACGTTGTCTTTAAAAAACTTTTACTTCATATGCCGTGTGGTAGGCAGGTTGAAAATGAAAGAATGCAAAGAGTTACATCATTAAGTGTTAGTCGTATAGTTAGTCATTAAGTGCTAGTTGTATACAGCTCTTTGCAACCCCATGGGCTGCAGCCCACCAGGCTCCTCTGTCCATAGGATTCTCCAGGCGAGAATGCTGGAGTGGGTTGCCATCTCCTTCTCCAGGCGCTCTTCCCAACCCAGGAGCTAAACCAGGTCCCCTGCATTGTAGACGGATTCTTTACAGTATAAGCCACCAGGGAATACATCATAAAAATATTAATCAAAAGATCAAAAGAAAATGGGATTGCCTAATATCCAATAAAGTAAGCTTCAGAGCAAAGAAATTTCCCAGAGACAGGGAGGGACATTGGATAATTATAAAATGGGTCAACCCACCAAGAAAACATGGCAAGTCCAAATGCATATGCACCAAACAACAGAACTATAAAACATATGAGACAAAAACTGATGGAATTGAAAGGAGAAATAGGCAAATACATAATTATAGTTAATAGCTTCAATACCTCCCCTCTCAATAATTGCTTGATCAACAGTCAACAGGATCTAATCCTATAGAACAGAGGTCCCCAGCCTCTAGGATCTAATGCCTGATGGTCTGAGGTGGAGCTGATGTAATAACACTAGAAATAAAATGCACAATAAATGTAATGAGCTTGAATCACCCCAAAACCATGCCCCGTCCTCAGTCCATGGAAAAATTGTCTTCCATTTTAGACCGCTGCTACAGAAGACCAACCAACAGCAGCAGATACACAGTCTTTCCAGGAAGCCACAGATCATATACCAAGAGAGAACATTTCCTGGGACATAAAAGCAAATGTCAAAAAAATTAAATTTAAAAGAACTGAAATAATATAGAATATATTCTTTGATCACAGTGGAGTCAAAATGGAAATCAGTAAAATATGGAAAATTTTAAAAATCTCTAGAGACCTAACAACTCACTTCTAATTAATCTATGGGTCTCACACCCACCAAGATGGCTATAATCAACAAGACAGAAAATAACAAATTTTTTTGTGGATGTGGAGAAATTAGAACCCTTATAAGATGGTGAGAATATGAGTTGTGCAGCCATTTTGGAAAATAGTCTGAAAGATCCTCAAAAAGATAAACAAAGACATCATTTGACCTACAAAATTCACCCCTAAGTATGTAAGGATGAGATGGTTAGGCAGCATCACCCACTCAATGGACATGAATTTGAGCAAACTCGGGGAGAGAGCAGAGTACAGAGAAGCCTGGTGTGCAGCAGTCCATGGGGTTGGGTTGCAAAGGGCCAGACACAACTTACAGCTGAACAACAATCACTTTCCTACTTTCAACTTTTCTGTCTTCTTTAACCTTTAACTTTTCTATTTCCCAGTGGAACGCACAGTCCACTGGTTTATATCTGATTACATTAAAGCTTTATTTGCACCTGAGTCAATTTTGTTAAGGTTGTAAGAACTACATTATAAAAGTAATATCTTTACTATCTCCAAAAACAAAAGAGCAAATACTGCACGATTTAACTGATATTGACTACATTAAACAGTCGATTTCATGGAGACAGAAAGCAGAATAGAGGTTACCCAAGGCTGGGGGGAGAGAGGTGAGGACTCACTGGTTGACACGCAGAGCTTCTGCTTGAGAAGATGCAAAAGTTCTGGAAGCATGATGGTGGCACAACATCGTCAATGTACTTAACGTCGCCAAATTGTAACTTAAAAAGGTCTAATGGTCAACCAAGTGTCAGAGGCATAAGAAAGATGTGCTGGCCTCCTGATGGCCACCCCAGCACTGTTTGCATGCACAAGGTCCTTATTCGAAGGGAAAAACATGAAAATCTCTCACACAGAAATTCCATAACAGCTTCCTATTTTCATCAATGGTAAGAGCATGTCACCATCTGTACTGACTTATTTCTCTCTTTGTAACATGACCCCACTCTGAGAATGGCACTCATTTTGATTATTAAGTTGAATACACAACAAATTCCAAGTGACCCTAACTGTCCCAGACAACAGACAAAACTTCATGTAACATGAAAAAGTCTGGACCAGAGGTTGCAAACCGGCAGGCCACGGGCTATCATGGCTTTCAGGGCTATTTTGTTTCGTTCATCTGATGTTCTAAAATATTGAGCTAATATCTGGAAATTGAGTCTGCACGTACAAATTCTCTTGTCTGATTTATCCTGGAAAATCAGCAGACTGGGCCCTCTGGCCCTCACCCAAACCAATGTGTTCAGGGGGACAACCAGCTTTAGCCAAGGCAAGGAGTGGCCCTCCAGCTCACCTGCCAGCTTCCCCCATCCCTGCCTCCTTACTCACATCTCACAGGTGCCCTCCCTACTCAGACTCACTTGTCTGCCACCTGTCAAGAGCTCAATTCCAAAAGTCAGTCTTAAGACGCAACTAAGACTATAATGTGAAAGTGAAAGAGGAGAGTGAAAAAGTTGGCTTAAAGTTCAACATTCAGAAAACTAAGATCATGGCANACCCCCACCAGATAGCCTAGTCTCACCCAGTCCCTGCTTCAGAATTATTTATCTTGGGCTCTGCTTCCGGAAGAGTCCACACATAAACCGAGTGTAGAGTTCCTGCCACAGAGCAGGTGTTTCATCATAACTAATCTTCTTGCACCTCCTTCTCTCCAAACAGCATCTCTAATTAGTGTGTGTTTGAGAGGATTTCTTAAGTAATTTCTTTAAGTAAGTTTACAGATCCCAACAGATGTGAATTTTGTGACTTTTATTTGCTAAAGGACAAACAGAATCCTATAGCAGTTTTATAAACAAATTTCTTTATTTCTATTTGTCCAAATGTGGCAAGAGGTCAACTATCGTGGAAAGTTTAAAGCAGACCCTCAAGACCGATTTCCTGAGGCTTGTTCATCTGGGAGGGAATCTCTAACCCGTGGCCACTGACACATGAACTAGTGTTAGGACACAGCTTTCTTTACATAAGTAAATAAGTCAAGTCACTCAGGCGTGTCCAACTCTGTGCGACCCCGTGGACTGCAACCCACCAGGTTCCTCTGTCCATGCGATTCTCCAGGCAGGAACACTAGAGTCGGCTTCTGTGCGCTCCTCCAGGGGATCTTCCCGACCCAGGGATCGAACCCAGGTCTCCCGCATTGGAGGCAGACACTTTAACCTCTGAGCCACCAGGGAGGCCCAAAAATTACAAAGAAAGAATGAAATACTGCTATAGCGATTAAAAGTCATTCTGGAGAATGGGAAAAGAATCTAGGCTGAATTGTTTATTTGTCCCAGCCCAGTAATTTATAGCCTACTTGATTTTAAAGTTTGCTGTGTAATCTACAGTTAACTTGTGTTCAAGAAAGTGTACTGACCACCTACCATGCATCAGACAGGCTGCTAAAAACAAGAGGAATGAAACATCCAATTTCCTTGTCACTCACAACAAAGGTATAATCAGACTATTAGAAGACAGGCTGTGTGTGCTGTAGTGAAGCAGATACGGTGCCCTGGGGGAAAGCACACGTCTCCGCACAAGGGTGGGTTCTGGATCCATATACATTGGATGCCAACCCCTCACACCTTCCTAATCACTGCTCTGACCATGACCTCACAGGAGCCCAGTGTATCATTCATTCAGTGAATAGAGACTGTGTTTGCAGAACATTTTTGTCTTGGGAAACATTGAGTCTGATTCAGGAGAGATGCTCAATAGATCACAATAAATCCCGGATTGGTTTTAAAACACTAGAAACGTGTTACATGTGGTCATTTTTACCATGCTATCCTTGAGTATAAATTTTATTTTAAAAGCTAAATGTAGGTGCTTCAAACGGCTTTTTGTTCCTATGCAGTTTACAGAGATGTGCAAATCCATAATCTTTTTGATGAGCTGAAAACATTCAGGGCAGACACCTCAACAGGTGATTATTGTGGGTTGTCATAAGATGCTTGTTGGGAGGATGCCTGCCAAGTATGTTCTTGGGTAACACGTTCTTATTACATTTAATTGGTGCCTTTTAAAAATTCAAAGCCAGACAACCATCTCTGTGGTGCTGAAATACTACTGGAATACATCGAGGATGTGTGTGGACACTGTAAGTGACGGCAATATTTGCTTCCAGATGCACATCTGCTCTTGTGAGTTTCAAGATGGTGTGAAGAACAAAAGGAATCAACCCGCAAAGCAGGCACAGTCATTCTGATGGCGAGTGCTGACGTTCATAAAATGCTGTTGTATTTTTAGAATAGGAAATAATGTATTGTGCTTTTTGCAACAAAATGTTATGATTTGTTCTTTTTAATGTTTTCATGATTATTCTGGACTTTTTACCTGATTTACAAGTGTGATTTACAAGTATGAATGTGTGATGCTTGATGTTCTTTTTTGTAATTAGTAGAAAAAAGTGTGAGCACCCAATAGGGAAAAATCAAAATAGACTGATCACTGTATACCATATACAAATGCAGTACATTTACTTTATCATAAAAATCTTTGAGGTGGACGAACCTAGAGCCTATTATACAGAGTGAAGTAAGTCAGAAAGAGAAAGATAAATATCATATACTGATGCATATATATGGACTCTAGAAAGATAGTACTGATGAACTTATTTTCAGGGCAGCAATAGAGAAACAGACATAGAGAACAGACCTATGGACATGGGGGGAGGGGAGGAGAGGGCGAGATGTTTGGAGAGATAACAAGGACACTATCACTACCGTGTGGAAAATAGACAGCCGACGGGAATGTGCTACGGCTCAGGGAACTCAAACAGGGGCTCCGTATCAACCCACAGGGCGGGATGGGGCGGGAGACGGGAGGGAGGCTGGAGGGGAGGTGACATGGATGCGCCTATGGCTGATTCTGGTTGATGTTTGACAGCAAACAGCAAAATTCTGGACTCCCTTCCCATTTAGGAACAACAGGGCACTGAGTAGAATTTCCTGAACTATACAGTAGGTTCTTATTAATTATCTGATAACAACTATAGGCAAAATCCTTCGATTAAAAAATAAAGTGGCAAAAAATATTTTTTTCTGAGAATATTTTTTATTTTTAAATGAATTTTTATTGGAGTATAGTTGGTTTAGACTTCCCTGGTGGCTCAGACGGTAAAGCGTCTGTCTACAACGCAGGAGACCCAGGTTCTAGCCCTGAGTTGGGAAGATCCCCTGGAGAAGGAAATGGCAATCCACTCCAGTACTATTGCCTGGAAAATCCCATGGGTGGAGGAGCCTGGTGGGCTGCAGTCTGTGGGGTCACGAAGAGTCGGACGCAGCTGAGCAGCTACACTTTCACACTCTCACACAGCTGCTTTACAATGGTGTCTTACTTTCTACTGTAGAGCAAAGTGGATCAGCCACACGTGCATGTATTGCTATTGCTGTTTCGTCGCTCAGTCGTGGCCAGGATTGTGACCCCATGGACTGAAGCACACCAGGCTTCCCTGTCCCTCACCATCTCCTGGAGTTTGCTCAAACTCCTGTCCATTGAATCAGTGATGCCATCCAACCATCTCCTCCTCTGTCGTCCCCTTCTCCTCATCTATCCCCTCTTTTTTGGACTCCCTTCCCATTTAGATCACAACAGAGCACTGAGTAGAATTCCCTGAGCTATACAGTAGGTTCTTATTAATTATCTGATAAAGAATATGTGGTACATATATACAAAATAGTACTCAGCTATAAAAAGGAATAACAGTGGCTCATTGTAGAAATGTGGCTAGCCCCAGAGACTGTCATACAGAGTGAAGGAAGTCATAGAAAAACAAATACCATTAATTAATGCATATATATGGAATCTATAAAAACGGTATATCAGTTCAGTTCAGTAGCTCAGTTGTGTCCGACTCTTTGCAACCCCATGAATCACAGCACACCAGGCCTCCCTGTCCATCACCAACTCCCAGAGTTCACTCAGACTCACGTCCATCGAGTCCGTGATGACATCCAGCCATCTCATGCTCAGTCGTCCCCTTCTCCTCCTGCCCCTAACTCCTCCCAGCATCAGAGTCTTTTCCAATGAGTCAACTCTTCACATGAGGTGGCCAAAGTACTGGAGCTTCAGCTTCAGCATCATTCCTTCCAAAGAAATCCCAGGGTTGATCTCCTTCAGAATGGACTGGTTGGATCTCCTTGCAGTCCAAGGGACTCTCAAGAGTCTTCTCCAACACCACAGTTCAAAAGCATCAATTCTTCGGCGCTCAGCCTTCTTCACAGTCCAACTCTCACATCCATACATGACTACTGGAAAAACCATAGCCAGATGATCTTATTTGCAAACCAGAAATAGGAAATCATATTTTTTTGACATTTTGCCCAATTTATTAGGGCCTCCCTGATAGTTCAGTTGGTAAAGAATGCACCTGCAATGCAGGAGACCCCGGTTCGATTCCTGGCTCAGGAAGATCCACTATAGAAGGGATAGGGTACCCGTTCCAGTATTCTTGGGTTTCGCTTATAGCTGAGCTGGTAAAGAATCTTCCTGCAATGCAGGAGATCTGGGTTCGATCCCTGGGTTGGGAAGATCCCCTGGAGAAGGGAAAGGCTATCCACTCCAGTATTATGGTCTGAAGAATTCCATGGACCCTATAGTCCATGGGGTCACAAAGAGTCAGACAGGACTGAGCGACTTTCACTACACTTCCAGTTTATCAATTGCAGAAGGACTCACAATGATCATTTCATTTGATTTTTATTACCCATCAGTTCAACCTCCTCAAGCAGAATGCATCGATGTTATCATAGAATGTTACAGGTCTTCAAAGTCATGGAGTCTCTCTGCTCTCGCTCTAAAGAAGGTCACTGGGAACAGGGAGGAAGGCGGGGCTTGAGGTTAGAGAGGGGAAATAATCTACCAAAGTCCCTGAGGAAAGTTGCCTCAATGTCCTGAATCTTTCTGTTCTCTCTCCGTAAATCCTCCACCTGAAGGAAAAAGCAAAGCCACGAGAGTAGGTCATGCCATGGACAACCTCCCTAGAGGACCCAGTGTCCCTAAACTGTGGACAGAACTTCATTGCAGACCCTGCCACCTTGGACACATCATGCTATGTGGACAGGGTTCATGGTCAGAGAGAACTTGGCTCGAATTCTATCTCTCCCTTGTGACCTTCAGCAATTTACCAACCTCTCTGAAGCTCAGTGTTTCATCCCGGTTTACTCATTTCTATTATCCTATTGGATTGTGAAGAAAAAAAGGCAAAATTTGAGTAATTTTGATTCCACTTGTTTGACTTAGTATGAATAGAATGAATAGATTTCTAATTAAAAGACAAAAAGATTTGCAACAAGCCACAGAGGTTTACTGAACAGCACAAACAACCACAGTCAGTATCTTGTAATAGCCTATCATGGAAAATAATTTCAAAAATAAGATATGTGTATATGTATATGTATAACTGAATCACTTTACTGTGCACCTGAAACATTGTAAGTTAACTATGCTTCAATAAAATATATATATAAAGAAAAAATATCCAATATAAAAAGGACACCAAGGTGGATGTCTAAATGTAAAGTGAGGCAGAACAGGGAATGACACGAGGAGACCCACTGCCATGTTTCAGCTTCGGCTGGGCCCTCCTGGGCATGTGGCCTTCGTGTCGGCTCTGTGTTTTGTTTTGGTGTTTCAATAATGTTGGACTGGCCACAAAGTTCTTTTACGGCTTTCCATATGATGTAATGGAAAAACCCAAATGAACTTTTTGGCCAACTCAATACTTCATCAACTTGAAAACAAAAAATCGCCAAATATGAAAGTCTGTAACATCTTAGTGTCTTTTCATCCCAGTCTCCACAAGCCTATACTTGATAAATAAGACGATTATAACTCTTTTCACTTCCATAATTGATTTCACAATGGGAATCCATTTACTCATTTTATCCTCCCTTTTAAAAAACATTTTTATTTTATATTGGAGTTTATGAACATTATATTAGTTTAAAGTGCACAGCAAAGTGATTCGGTTACACATATACATGTATCTACTATTTCAAAGTATGATCTCTGCTTCACTGCCTCAGTCTGTCTCTTCTCCCTCTTTAAATCTCTGAGCCTCAGTTTTCTCATCAGTAAAATGGGTGTATCTGTGTCTGTCCAGCAAGGCCAGTATAACATGAACACAAGATAAATTATGGTATGTAACAACACAGTTCACAGCTGGCTCATAGCAAATGTGCATAAGATGACTGCAATATGATAACAAACTGTTTTACAATATCTTGTGATAATTCTTGCCCCTAGAAGAAGAAATCTTTTTCTCATGCAGACATGTCTCTCAAGGTTTGCACCCTGAGTTTAAATGTGTTTTATAAAAGCATTAGACTGCCCCCAAGGAAGGGGCGGAGTTTCTCTTAGATTTCAGACGTTCATTCTGCCTTCAAGGCTGCCTGTGACAACGACCATTTGGATAGTTATCCACACGTTACTAGTTCTGTCATGTTGGACCGGCTGACTTTTCCATTTCCTCATCTCCTAACCAGAAGCCAGCCTATCCCAGGCCACTGGGACCCTAAAAGCAGAAAGGTGTGCAGAGGCCCCACGCCAGTGACAGCTGGTTTAGAATTCAAGAAGCTGCAAAGTAAGCATTTTCCAAGTTTCAGCCTCAATTTCCTCTCCAGTCAAAATGACGGGAAAACCAGAAGTTTTATCTTTCGGAACAGACGGGATTGTTGAAATCGGAAGGAACCACATCGCGGCCGCACAATGGAACCTGCAAGAGGCAGCCACTGCCCTCAGAACAGCAGGTATTCAGGCAAAGCCATGCTGAGCACGGCACACACAGAACCCAGGGTGCTCTTTCTTGACACTTTCACGTGAGAAGCTGAACAAGATTGATAAAAAGGAAAATAACCTCCAGCGAACCTCATTATGCAGCAACCAATTTTATGTTGAAACTATGTGAAAACACCTTTCTTAGACAAACTCCTGCATAATGTAGACAGTGACAACCTGTTAGTTGTAATAAGATAAATATAGTGAATGCCTACCCCCAAAATTTCTTGTTCAATAAGGGGATTTTCAAGGCCCTCAAACAAAAAAAGCAGCCTTGATAAAGCTGACCCCGGCCAAGGCCTAAAGCCATGAGCATTCCTCGAGGGCAATTCCCAATTGTGGGCCTCCCTAGATGTGGGCACCTGACTCTTTTGAATTCTAATCTTTCAGAAAGTCTAGACTCTCCTTTGGATTCCATGAGTCAACTTTTCTCTCTGAGGACGATTTCATGGAAACAAATGTACATTTTCTCGGCCATTTCTTCATTCCAGCAATTCAATAGAGTTGATCTCTGGTTACACTGAGAAAGAAGGCATCCATTAAGAACTAAGACTTGTTCAGGCTCCAGTGATCTTCAGTGATCTTGGTTTTATCTAAACAAAATTAAAGAAAAAGACTAAACTTTCCAAAATTCCTTCCACCAAAAATTGTGCTCACTGCAAATACTTTGTTACCTTTATGCATTTTGCTAATGTTATCAATTATATTAGACTTTTGCAGGCACCATTTTTATCCACTAGGATGGTATTTTCTTATGAGGAAATTTTAGTACCTAAGGGCTATGTTGAAATTTCCGTGTGATGAAATTTGAATTATATCTTCTATTTGTTTATTGTATAATGTGATTTGAGATTACTAAAAGAGGAATCACAGACTCCCTGCTGTAACTGAATGAATGCATGCATATACAGAAATATATACCACGCTCTGACAGCAGTAGGAATGTTCTCTTGTACGACAATCCCTTTGGCAAGAAAGGGGATGCGTTTCCAATGTATTCAAAGTGAATGACCCTCAAAATGGTAATTCAGTGAAAGTCTCCCTTCTTTGGGAACAATGCATTTAAGAATTGAATAATTAAAATTTAAATGGGTCACATGTCTTTAATTAGATATCTTCCTCTACTTGGAAGACTTTAATAGAATTAAAAGGTTAATTTTAGCAGGATATAGAAATAGCATAGAAGTGTGTGTGTGTGTGTGTGTGCAAATATTCTTAATAAAATACCCATTCAAGCTCCACTTGGCCACTCATTCTTTAGGAGACATATCATCCAGAGGCTCAGATGACGACAGCTAACTAGTCCTAACATATGAGCATGTCCAAGTCTGTGCATCATGTCTGCAAATGTCTTATTGCTCAGGGAAAGCTCCATAGACAAGACCAGGTTCACAGGTGTGGACTCCATCAGGTATGGACTGATCAGTCTCATTGCTTCAATCAAGTGGCAGCATTCCATGCCATCATTATCTTTGGGCGAGGATCCAGGGACATGCATATTACAGGGTATTCATTCACTCTCTCATTCAGCAAGTGTTCGTTACACTTGTTTATTATATTGCAGTGGTTTGAATATGTGACACCCAAAACTTATGTCCAACTGGAACCTCAAATCTCATGTGCGTGTAGGGTCTTTGCAGATGCAGTTAAGACAGGATCATCCTGGGTTAGCTTGGGCCCTAAGTCATAAGAGTGGTGTCCTTAGAAGAAGAGGCGAGATGCAGATGCATGAAGGATGACCTGTGTGACCAAGAGGCAGAGACTGGGAAGAAGGGCTAGAAGCCAAGGACACCGAGGATTGACAGGGGTTGCCAGAGACACAAGCCTTCAAAGAGACATAGCATTGCCCCAAATCTTCATTTTGGATTTTGAAAAGAGAATAAATATCTGCTGCTTCAGGCCATCTACTTTGTGGTAATTTGTTACAGCAACACTAGGAAACAATTACGTCTACTAAATGCCCATCACTGTTTTTCAAGAGCTGAGAGCGGATGAGCAGGTGAGCAGGTAAGCAGATGACTCTGTGAGCAGGACAGCACTTTGCAAAGAAGGGCAGAGGAGGGCAGATACAGCACACTTTACCTCTTCCCATCTTGCCTTCTGCTTTATTTTCTCGTGGAATTGTTAACTTAGGAGAGAAATTTTGAGAAAAAGGAAACTATGCTTCATCATTGGAAAAGAATTGCTTTGAAGTCAAACTGATCTTGGNGGGGGAATAAATATAAATCCATGAGGGAAATAGTGTCCAATGGACAGATGGCTAATAACTTTGACACTTGGCACAAAGGTTAAATACTAAGGAACATGTCAGTCTGTATAATCCTTTCTATATTACAGGTGAGAAGACCCCAATTTAGCAAAAATCAGTTAAAATGATAAGCCCACAGCTAGTCTGTGGGGAAACAGGAACTCACTTATGTGGTGTGTGAATCAGCCCAGTGTTCCTGAGGAAACGTGGGCTGACAGGATGCTACCTTCCTATGCCTTTGGGCTCACAGACCTCACTTTGGGGGGCAGATCTCAAGGAAATAGCTCAAGAAGAAACAGCAACTAGAGAGTGAGATTCTCTGCCCAGGTGCCTGCAGTTAGGAACTGGTTACCTAAAATTCTGTTCAGAATAGTCTATTGCTATAAAAAGTTCCATTTTGTGGTCAGAGGGACAAGGGAGATCATCCCAAGTCGACATTTGGCTGTGTGACTTTAGATTTGACAGTTTTAACTTCTCTGAACTTAATGTCCCTCCTTGATGAACTGGGGATATCAACAGGTCACTACCTCCCTGGGTTGTGTATTAAAGGAGGTCACGTCTCGAAGTGTCTACACAGCACCTAGCCGGGTGTTCAACAAGGGGTGGCCGTCGCCATTGGAAGGTGACTCCTGGATGGAGCCTGAAGAGTTCTCGCCCACAGAGGATGAGGCAGGATCAGGGCGTCTAAGCTTTCTAACTTGAAGAGGAGCTGGCTTCTTTGACTCCTAGCTTTTTTTTTTATTACAAAGTCAGAAAAAGGAAAATAAACCTCTGCCACAACTTTGCAGGAGTCCACCAAAATGCAAAGGGAAGGTCTTCAAAGGTGTTAAATTCACCTGAAACAGAAAAATGCTGAGCGATACTCCCACCGGAGTATCAAGATTGGGCGTCCTCCAGAGATCTGGAAATGCACGTTTTTTTGAGACTTGGTCTAGGACAGGAGTTTCATATTCCCCAAAGTTCGGAATTTTCATTTTCTCTTTGAGGGAGATCTGCCTAAGGTCCCAAGTTAAGTGACCCGGTCTAGCAGGCAGTAGTAACCACCGCACGGGCGACCCATGCGCGGCCCCGGTGAGTGGCGGGCATCATAAGGGCTGTGGGAGCCGGGGTCCCGGAAGCGGAGGGTGGGCGCAAGTCCCCGGTAACGGTGGTGGGTCGAGGGTCCTGGCTGTCTCACCCACTCCGCTCCGGGAGCCCCGGGACGCGCCCCGCGGAGCAGCCCTCCTCCAGCCAGCAGGGGGCGCTGAGGAGAAGGCGGGTGGGGAGGTCACAGTCCGAGGAGCTGCCATCGCCCGGTCCTCTCCCGGAGTTGGGACCGAGGCTGCAGCTCGCCCATTCGTCCGCAGCGAGGCTCCGGAAGCGGCCCAGGCGGGATACGGGACCCTGAGTCCCGGAGAGAGCCTCCGACCGCGTCCCTAGCACNTCAAATCTCATGTGCGTGTAGGGTCTTTGCAGATGCAGTTAAGACAGGATCATCCTGGGTTAGCTTGGGCCCTAAGTCATAAGAGTGGTGTCCTTAGAAGAAGAGGCGAGATGCAGATGCATGAAGGATGACCTGTGTGACCAAGAGGCAGAGACTGGGAAGAAGGGCTAGAAGCCAAGGACACCGAGGATTGACAGGGGTTGCCAGAGACACAAGCCTTCAAAGAGACATAGCATTGCCCCAAATCTTCATTTTGGATTTCGAAAAGAGAATAAATATCTGCTGCTTCAGGCCATCTACTTTGTGGTAATTTGTTACAGCAACACTAGGAAACAATTACGTCTACTAAATGCCCATCACTGTTTTTCAAGAGCTGAGAGCGGATGAGCAGGTGAGCAGGTAAGCAGATGACTCTGTGAGCAGGACAGCACTTTGCAAAGAAGGGCAGAGGAGGGCAGATACAGCACACTTTACCTCTTCCCATCTTGCCTTCTGCTTTATTTTCTCGTGGAATTGTTAACTTAGGAGAGAAATTTTGAGAAAAAGGAAACTATGCTTCATCATTGGAAAAGAATTGCTTTGAAGTCAAACTGATCTTGGTTTGAGCTGTGTCTCAACTATTTTCTTGCTAACTTAGTGAATACCATTTTTTCTGTTACCTCATCTGTAAAATGGACATAATAGCCCATGTTGGATGGTGCTATAGGGAAGACTAGACCAGCTAAGGCAAATAACTGGGACTTCTCTGCGCCATTTGGGGCTGCTGGGACTTCCCTGGTGGCCCAGTAGTTAAGACTCTGTACCTCCACTGCAGGGCTTCCGTGGTGGTCCAGCAGTAAAGAATCTGCCTGCAGTGTAGGAACTGCAGGAGATGTGAGTTCAATCCTTGGATCAGGAAGATCTCCTGGAGGAGGAAATGGCAACCCATTCAGTATTCTTGCCTGGGAATCCTGTGGACAATCCCGTGGACTGGTAGGCTACAGTCCATAGAGTTGCAAAGAGTTGGACACAACTGAAGCAACTTAGCATGCATGCACACACTTCCACCACAGGGGATGCAGGTTCCAACCCTGGTCGGATCTCATCTGCTACGTGGTGCAGCCAGAAACAAGGAAATAAATGAATACTTGCATAGAAGCAGCAGGTAGCAGAAGAGGATGTGTTGGCTAGTTACGCTTGGTGTCAGCTCCATACACAGACTCCCTAAAACTTGAATTCACGTCTGATTTACCTTCATACTCTCCTCCCTTCACCCCTCAGCTCTTCACCTGGTACCTGTCATCACCATACAAATGTTTGTGAAACGTTCAAGGAATGAGTGAGTGAACAAATGAACAAACCTCTGGATGTGTCTCCTGGTCTTCAATCTGGCTGGGGCACCCTTGTCTCTCTGCTTTTCTAGCAACTTCCCCTTACCCCTCTGAAAGTTTGTGTCTCACTCACCAGACCATGAGCACCTTGAGATACACCTTAAACTCCCAGCAAATAATGCCATTGATGGAATTTAATCCAGTAGACAAGACAAGTTTGAGCTCTTTGAGACCTTTTATTTTGAAAACTCCAGAACTATCCCTTCCTCTGTTCAAAAGATGTTGTAATATTGCTAGATGGTTTCTTAAAATTGGTTAAGGTTTAAAATGAAAAAGAAGAAGGATCTGGTGTTAGCACAGTACAAATTGAGAGTTTCTTAAAAGCAGTCGGGTACATAATTGAAAACTAATTGAATGTTCTAATCCATATGCATGAAAAACAATTTGCATTGCTTCATTACTTAAAAGCAGTGTGAAGATGAGGATGTGCTGGCAATCTACAGGAGGAGCATTCTTTTGAGAAAATTCATGCAAATGAAGCTTAACTCTTTAGGTCTTGAAAATAAATTCTGGAAATACCTAAACACTCCAAATAACCTGCATTTTTATGTTTATTTCACATTAATAAAAACTGCATTAGAGCTAGTTGTTCCACAATTCACATCATAATAGAATTCCAATCTTGACAGTATTTATTCTAGACAGAGAAAAATAGACAACTTGGTGTTCAGACAAACTTGTATTGAAACCTCTGTGAATAGTTCCACAACCAATGTTGGTTCAGAAAATCGAAGGACAATCAACAATAGACCATGAGCAGAACTGCAGGTCACCTGCCCTTGTCCTGCAATAGGGGAGTCCAGAATCTGGGTCAAAACTGCTGGACATTTTAATATAAGTCTTGCCACTTAGATGCAATTCAAGTAGTTGTGGACTCTTGTTTATTTCTAAGACATTCCCTTTGTATCACAAAATGAGATTCATTGTGCCTTGTTGTCAGCTTGTGGGTGTGTGTGTGTTTGTGATCAGCTGTGCCTGATTCTTGCGACTCCATAGACTGTAGCCATGTAGGAAATCCATGAGATTTCCAAGGCAAGAATAATGGAGTGGGTTGCCATTTCCTACTCCAAGGGATCTTCCTAACCCAAGGATCAAACCTGCATCTGCTGGCATTGGTAGGCAGATCTGCCACTGCACCACCTGTTGTCAGGAAAAGCCTGGGATTCTTACTACCTGGTTTCTATTCTCCTCTGTCCAAATGCTCTTTACAGAGAGACTTTGGTTTCCAATAAGATGGAAAAACCGGAACCAGATTTGCCTTCTCACCTTAAATAACTAAAAGAATGAGAAAAATATACATTTATAAAACAATGATTTTCAGACATGAGAGTTCTCCGAGGGAACAGAAGCAAAGGGTGTAAGCCCTGTGTCTGCCCTGCTGCCTGCTTGGGGAAGGGTTCCGGGTTGCGACTGTTGGAGGAGGAACACAGATGGAATCTAGCAGTTGCCACGGTGACAAGAGACAGAGTGGGGATTCTGGAGAGAATGAGTCAGAGATCGCAAGGCCAAGAACCACTGAGAGCGGAGGGACTGGGTCTCCAAAGGTTGCAGAGGGCTACCCCCTGCTGTTAGCTGAGCGGTGACAGGAGCACAGGCTGAGGAATATGCCTGAAGCTCTGGGAGAATGATCCCACAGGAGCAGGTGGAACCATCTTCAAAGCTCCCTCAGGCCAGGATAGTTGGTACCTCCACTGTACAAAGTGGAAAAAAAAGTCATAATACACAGAGGATCGGGAAGAGTTAACCCCATGGGAGGGTTTTGTTTCAATCATGAAAAAATACATCCCACACCAAATGCTGGTGTCGTTCAGTCTAACAAAGCTGAAAAGCTAGTCTCAAAAACACCCCACTGTTTCAAAGTAATTTAACAGAACAAAAATGAAGAATTGTTGAAAGGAAAAGGAGGTACAGAACTCACAAAAGTAAAATTACAACATCGTCAGACATCTAATTAAACATTTCCATACATGAAAGAAGCATAAAAATCTATCAAAGCTGATCCAGAAAGAGATGGCGATGACAGAATTATTGTAGCGGGGACATTCAGACACTCATTACAACTTTATTTGATATATTCAAGAAAGCAGAGCACAGCAAAGTACAAGCCATAGAAGACATAAAAAATGCAGCCCAAATTGAATTTCTAGAAATGAAAACTACAATGCCTAAGGTGAAAAATACTGAGTAAGAGTAAGAAAAGATTTCTGCTCCACACGGAGGGGACAGGTTATCAAATGTGAAGACACAGCGACAAGAGCATCTGAAAGGAAACACAAGAAACTGAAAGCAGAGGAGCGTCTGTGAGCAGATCCAGGGCCTCAGCGACATTTAGGTATTTCCAAATATGCGACTGAGGCAAGGGATTCAGGATGCCCAAAACTCAAGTCTCAGAGTAGGAAATGCACACATGTGTATTGTGATGTATATGCATAATCATCTAGACTAATGCCGAGAGTAAATCATTTCTGGGAAATAAAGAAAGGCTTAAAAACAGATGATATTCAAGGGGGATGGGTGGGGGGATAGACTAGGAGTTGGGGTTTAGTAGATGCAAACTGTTATATATAGGATGGATAAAACAACAAGGTAGGAATAAGATGGAGGAGTAGGACGTGTGTGCAGCTTCTCCTGGGAGAACTCCAAAATTACAACTCACTGCTGAACAACCATTGATAGGAGAATGTTGGATCCCACCAAAAAAAGATACTCCACATTCAAGGGCAAAGGAGAAGCCCCAGCAAGATGGTAGGAGGGATGAAATCACATTTACAATCAAACTCCATACATGCGAGTGGCGCTTGGAGAGCTAAAATAAACTTTGTGCACACCAGGACCCAGAGCCTCCACAGAGACTGAGCCAGAACTGTGTCTGAGTGTCTCCTGCAGAGGTAGCAGTGGACGGCTACAGGGACAGGGGCTCTGGTTGCAGGAGACCTGGGTATGGCATAAGCCCTCCGGGAGGAGGTCGCCATTAATGCCACCAAAGAGTCACCAGAGAAAAGGAAAGCTATAAGCATCTGAATGCAGAGTTCCAGAGAATAGCAAGAAGAGATAAGAAAGCCTTNGTACTCATCTCACATGGTAGCAAAGTAATGCTCCAAGTCAGGCTTCAGTAATACATAAATCAAGAACTTCCAGATGTTCAGGCTGGATTTAGAAAAGGTAGAACAACCAGGGATCAAGTTGCCAACATCCGTTGGATCATCAACAAAGCAAATGAGTTCCAGAAAAACATCTATCTCTGCTTTATTGACTATGCCAAATCCTGTGACTGTGTGGATCACCACAAACTGTGGAAAATTCTTTGAGATGGGAATACCAGACTACCTGACCTGCCTCCTGAAAAATGTCTATGCAGGTCAAGAAGCAACAGTGAGATCTGGATATGGAAAAACAGACTGATTTCAAATCAGGAAAGGAGTTCATCAAGGCTGTATATTGTCACTATGCTTATTTAACTTCTATGCAGAGTACATCATGAGAAATGCTGGAATGGATGAAGCACAAGCTGGACTCAAAATTGTGAGAGAAATATCAATAACCTCAGATAAGCAGATGACACCACTCTGATGGCAGAAAGCAAAGAAGAACTAAAGAGCCTTTTGATGAAAGTGAAAAAGGTGAGTGAAAAAGTTGATTTACAACTCAACATTCAGAAAACTAAGATCATGGTATCCAGTCCCATCACGTCATGTCAAATAGATGGGGAAACAATGGAAACAGTGACACACTTTATTTTTGTGGGCTCCAAAATCACTTCAGATGGTGACTGCAGTCATGAAATTAAAAGACGTTTGCTTTTTTGAAAAAAAGCAGTGACGAACCTAGACAGCATTATTAAAAATCAAAGACATTGCTTTGCCAACAAAGGTCTGTCTAGTCAAAGCTATGGTTTTTCCAGTATTCATGTATGGATGTGTGAGTTGGTCTATAAATGAAGCCAAACACCAAAGAATTGATGCTTTTGAACTGTGGTATTGGAGAAGACTCTTGAGAGTCCCTTGGACTGCAAGGAGATCCAACCAGTCAATCCTGAAGGAAATCAGCCCTGAATATTCACTGGAAGGAATGATGCTGAAGCTGAAACTCCAATACTTTGGGCACCTGATGTGAAGAACTGACTCATTGGAAAAGACCCTGATGCTGGGAAAAATTGAAGGCAGGAGGAGAAGGGGTCGACAAAGGATGAGATGGTTGGATGGCATCACCGACTCGATGGACATGAGTTTGAGCCAGCTCCGGGAGTTCGTGATGGACATGGAGGCCTGGCGTGCTGCAGTCCATGGGGTCGCAAAGAGTCGGACACGACTGAGCAACTGAGCTGAGACAACAAGGTCCTACTGTACAGCACAGGGAACTATATTCAGTCTCTTGGGATAAATCATAATGGAAAAGAATATAAAAAGCAACATATATATATATATATTTGAATCACTTTGCTATATTCCACAGTGTAACACAGCATTGTAAAGCAACAATACTTCAATAAAATTAAATTTTTTAAAGTAAAAAGAAAGAATGATTTGGGAGATTGAGATTGACACATATACACTATTGATACTATGTATAAAATAGATAAGTAATGAAAACCTACTGTATAACACAGGGAACTCTACTCAATACTCTGTGGTGGTCTAAATGGGAAGNACTTCAATAAAATTAAATTTTTTTAAGTAAAAAGAAAGAATGATTTGGGAGATTGAGATTGACACATATACACTATTGATACTATGTATAAAATAGATAAGTAATGAAAACCTACTGTATAACACAGGGAACTCTACTCAATACTCTGTGGTGGTCTAAATGGGAAGGAAATCCAAAAGTGAGGGAATATATGTATATGTACAGCTGATTCACTTTATTGTACAGCAGAAATACAACATTGTAAAGCAACTATACACCAACAAAAATTAATTTAAATATATATATATATATATATATATTTGAAATAATAGGATGGTATCTGTGTTCAACTGTAAATAATGACAGGAATGATAACAGTGCTTTCGATGGAATGCTTGTGTCTCCCACAGATTCATATGTTGAAGCCTTTACTTCCAATATGGCTAAATTTGGAGACTGGTCATTTCAGAACTATAGCTCAATGAGGTCTCGGGTAGAGCCCTGGTCTAATAGGATCAGCGTCCTTAGAGGAAGAGAAGGCAGCAGATCATTCTCTCTGAGAGCTCAGACCAGCTGAGCGCTCAGCCCTGAAATCCAGGAAGAGAGTCGAAAATCAGACCTACCCCCGAACACCTGGGGCCTCCAGGATCTGAGAGAAGTTTTAAGTTTCTTATGTCTCAGCCCCCCAGTCCATGGCATGTTGTTATGGCAGGCGTGGGACAGTGATGGCGATAGTGATAATAAGGCCATTTCTTAAGTGTTCACCACATGAAAGCTCTACACGGGTCATCTCACTGAGTTCCTACAACAGCAGTGATCATACGCATATTTTATGTAAAAGCTGAATCACAGACAGTTAAGTAAGCTCTCGAGTTTGCACCACTAGGACCTACAGACAAAGCCCAGACTATTCATGTCAGCATAGTCCTGCCTCAGGACTGATTCCAAGAGCTGCTAATATCACTGAACATCTACTCCATGCTGGACAGTAATGATCTAGCTTGATCTTGAGTTACAAATGCCCTCCACATCCAGGGAGGTCAAGTAACATCCCCAAAGTGAAAGTGTTAGTCACTCAATTGTGTCCAATTCCTTGCAACCCCATGGATTATAGCCCACCAGGTTCCTCTGTCCATGGAATTTCCCAGGCAAGAACACTGGATTGGGTTGCCATTTCCTCCTCCAATGGACTTCTCAACCCAGGGATTGAACCCAGGTCTCTCGCATTGCAGGCAAATTCTTTACTGTCTGAGCCACCAGGGAAGCCCCAGCACCCCCAGGTCAAAGAGGCAAGACCTGAAAGTAGGTCTTTCTGATTTCAGGAACCATCCTTCCACTGCCCTAAATAGCATTCCGTTTTATAGCATTTCAGCAAAGAGAGGAGAAACATGCTTTTCAGAGGAACTACAGAGAAAATACTCAGAAGCTCTGATGTATCAGAGGGAAGTATACATCACAAAGTGGGCGGGAGAAGATCACATTTCAGCTAGAAGCAGAGCCAGATCAGCTGGCGCCCAGCCGGTGATTTTGCCCTTGACCTGCTGTTTGACCCTGGCTCATAACCCTGGTTCAGTTCAGTTTATGCAAAGGTGAATGAAGCCTTCATCCGATTACATTTGGGTGGGGTAACTATGGGGCTTTCCTGGTAGCTCAGCTGGTAAAGAATCTACTGACAATTCAGGAGACTCTGGTTCAGTTCCTGGGTGGGGAAGATCCCCTAGAGAAGGGATGGCTACCCACTCCAGTATTCTTGGACTTCCCTGGTGGCTCAGGTGGTGAAGAGTCTGCCTACAACGCAGGAGACCTGGATTCTTTTCTTGGATTGGGAAGATCCCCTGGAGGAGGGAATAGTAACCCACTCCAGTATTCTTGCCTGGAGAATCTCCATGGACAGAGGAGCCCAGCAGGCTACAGTTCACAGGGTCACAAAGAGTCGGACATGACTGAATGACTAAGCATAGCCCAGCACAGGGTAATTATGAATGTGGTGGGGGGGGGAGGTTGGGGGAGGAACAGTGACCAATCAGCCATCATGACACCATAGGAAGGGTTTGTCTGAAGTTACATCCTGATGTTTAATGAACAAATCCACAAATATATCCCCACAATTTGGTAACCCATGGGATTAAGTGTACAAAGTCATACCCTGGGGACATATGAAATTGAAAGTGAAAGTTGCTCAGTCCTGTCTGACTCTTTGCAACCCCATGTATACAGTCCATTGAATACACAGTCCTGGGACATATATGCCATGACAAATATGGTATTCACAACAATGCCTCCCATTTTAAAGACAGTCTCATGAAGCTTCTATATGTGTTTTTTAACCAGTACATTTTACTGGGTTTGAGAAATGCATTTACCTCAGTAGACTCCATTTTTTCCTTGAAACACTTGAATGTAAAGAAAAAATGTGATAAATTTACTGGTAAGATAGTGAAATATCCCCCATGCAATGACAAGCAATAGCAAATAATTAAGAAAAATGCTTCTGACTTCTTTCAGCAATTTGAAACCCTTTGCATCAAGAAAAAATTATCCAGTAAAGCTCTCCATAGGAATTCTCACTGGGAGAAAATGGCAATGATATTTTTCAGCCCAAATGGAAAATACACATAAATTTTGTTCTTTTCTTTATCTGTTGGATCCAATTTGATAATGCTTGTAAATACAAACAGCATTTGATCTACAGATGTTAATGTGTGTGTGTGTATGTGTCTGTGCATGCGTGTATGTTAGTCATTCAGTTGTGTCTGACTCTTTGCAACTCCATGGACTGCAACCTTCTAGGCTCCTCTGTCTATGGGATTCTCCTGGAAAATATACTGGAGTGGGTAACAATGCCCTCCTCCAGGGGCTCTCCCTGACCCAGGGATCAAATCCAGGTCTCCTGCATCGTGTGTGGATTCTTCACTGTCGAGCCACAGGGTAGCCCACAGATGTTAATAACCCGACGCTCATCCTAAAAACAGTAATGCTCTTAGAGCCTGGGCTACACCAGGATAGTCCCCTAGTTCACTCATCATGGCCAAAACTGATTTCATTCTTTCTCATGGTGAAATGGCCACAAAACTTGTAGTGTGTTCCTGTAGTAGTACCAGCTGGCTGCCTATCCAGTATCTATTTTATTCTTGCATAGACTCAGAACCCACATTTCATTTTAGGGCCATGGCTGACAATGTATTGCCCATGCATTTGCAGATAAGCTATGGCTATGTGATTATTTCTGGCCATTGTCATATAAGCCAGGAGACTTCTTTACATTTTGTGTTTCCCCCACCCCACCCCAATCCTTTTTTTTTTGGGGGGGGGGGTGCTTTTTTGGATTATATTGTGATAGCTAGAGCTCTAGCAGCCACTTTGGAATATAAGAGAAATTCTAAAGATGGCAGATCTGGGTTCTCAGTGTCTTTGGATCCATTATATNCACCCCAATCCTTTTTTTTGGGGGGGGGTGCTTTTTTGGATTATATTGTGATAGCTAGAGCTCTAGCAGCCACTTTGGAATATAAGAGAAATTCTAAAGATGGCAGATCTGGGTTCTCAGTGTCTTTGGATCCATTATATGTTTCCTCCAGAACTTCAGGCAAATAGCCATTGCTCACTGAATAGTGTTTATTTGCTCTAAAATTCTCTTACCCTCAATATATTTCTTCCTGCTCTCCATCTCTGGAGGCCCATCCAGATGGTGAGGATTCCATGAGGTTGGAGAACAGAAGGTGGTCAGTGCTCACAGGTCTCAACCTGCCATCTCCACCAACTGCCTGCTTCTCAAGCTTTCCACTGAATACACTACCTCTTGCTTACTGCACTCACCTTTCATTTAGTACACAGAGAGGGCTTGATAATATTAATTGAAAAAATGATCATGTGCACGCATACTTGTGTGACTGAAAGGGCTTTGAACTATTCTACGGTATGAAACTGAGCTGAAACATACCATAGACAGACTGCCCCCAAACCCTCACTAAACAGGACTAACACAACAGCCAGGCAATAGCAAGGAGAAAACACCGTCACACCCATTTGGAAATTTAAAATGTCTACATCCTCCGTTTGGGTAGGAATATCTGTGATTAAGCTGAAGTATTCATATCGTACTTACGACACGAAATATTGAGGGGAGGGTATGTGAGGGGCATGCATTTCATAAGATGATTTGGAGGGATGTTATTGCTGTTCAGTCGCTAAGTGTCCAACTCTTTGTGACCCCACGCACTTCAGCGTGGCACGCTTCCCTGTCCTTCACTATCTCCTGAAGTTTGCTCTAGCTCCACTTTTTAATTCAATATCCACTAAACCAAACTAAGTGTAAGTTTAAGGCTCTTACTCTTTACTATTCCAAAAATATACTTCTTGTTTGCCTTTTGCACTCTCGATTTTTCATGAGGGTCTTAATACATCCTCTGTTTAAACAATCTGGGTAAAGATACACCATATAATAAAAGTCAGATCAGTGGAAGTGGAATCATCATGGTTATGTCTGCCTTACAAAGTACTCCACCCATAATTCTTTCAAAAGATGGGAGTTTGTTTAAGGGTCTCAGCTGGGTGACCTTAAGCCCAAAGGTCTTAAGACAAATGTTTGACTCCAAAGGCATAACATATCTGCATGACTTATGAATGCAATGACATTTTCAACATTAACATAAGCTTTGACCTTTTGTGTCCAGTCTTCTGGGATACGGCGTGTTAGCAGGTAGGGTTTCTCATTTTGTTCCTGTGTATTGTTCAGAGTACACCTTGAAGCATAAACTTCAAGAATACAGCATCTCAAAGCCTAGAAAACAATCCCTAAGAGCAGATTGTAGCAGAGTAAAACTCAATGAAATTTTAACCTTTTCAAGCTTTAAAAGATCTAGTAGTTTCATTCCCTGCTTACCAAAATTAAATTCAATTCCTAAAGATGTGAGGAAATACACTGGTGGAAACACAATTACATTCCAAGAATCAAGTTAAATTAAAGCACATCTCATTTATTCACGGCAGTATAAACATGTTCATTATTCACAAATTTTATCTATTGATTCAACAACAACAACAAAAGATCTTCCATTTTGACAAGGAGGCAATGTGAGAATTTGGGGAAGATCATAAAACCCCGAATTGTAACTTCTTCAAAAAAGCATAATTCAAATGATACTGTGGATCAAAATCATTCCACCAAAACAATTCATGATTGGCTTAATCCTTACCATTTAAAAAGTCTCTAGTGTAGAGTTATATTCAGGAAAGATATTTTAATGAAATCTTGCTTCAGCAAAGAAATACTACAAGAAAGTTTTTTGCTTTGATCACAAGCTACAATTATTCAATAACTTAATTGCATAAAGTTAAATTTTAAAGTCAGTTCAGTCCTCTATTTTAGAAAAATGTTATTCAATGAAGATTGAGAAAACTTTCAACTCAGAGGTGTCTGACTAGAAACTCTTTTGAGGAGCAGACATGGTGATTTTATTCAAGTTTTCACAGCCTTTTAGAGCCACACCTGAGCACTTTATATCTGAGAATACTCTGAGGACAATAATTCCAAGAATGACATAATTTTAGAAATATAAAACGTCTAAAAATCAGTGTTTCCTACATATGGTGGTAATTTTGCTTCTACAATTAGAAGGTACCTAGGTATTTCTTAGATCATTAATTTTCAAACTGAAAAGTACCTCAGAAACCCAAGGGACTTGTTTAAACCGAGACTGCAGTGCCCCCAGCCCAGAGTTTTAAATTCTGGGGTGGGGCTGAAAACCTGTATTTCTACCAAGTTCCCAGAAGATGCTGATGCAGCTGTTATGGGCACCAACACACTCTGAAAACCACTGACTTAAAATAACTTTAAGAACAATAATAACTAATTCAAATTAATAAAAGGAAAATACATCTATATCACAATTCTTTCTGTATTTCCCTAAATTTATAATCTGTGAAATTCTGGTCAAATTTTTTGTAAATGATACAGAGTCCCCGGTTCAATTTACTTAATTTTGATAAAGCAAAATTGACTAAAAATTTCTTTAATTCCTATTTTCAAAGATTCTTTTATAAGGAAGAAATGGTATGCTTTCATCTCATACCACACAATGTCATCCAGGGTTATAGAAAGGGTGCATTTAAATCATTGAACTGTTACTTAGACACATGTAAAAATAATTCCCCTGGAGAAGGAAATGGCAACTTACTCTAGTATTCTTGCCTGGGAAATCTCATGGACAGAGGGGCCTGGTCAACCACAGTCAAAGGGGTCGCAGAGAGTCAGACACGACTGAGCGACTGAACAACAACAACAAAGATAACCTAGTAAAAAGATGACAAAAAAACAGGAAACAATCCTGGGTATTATTCTCTATGCAAATAAGGCAAGAAAGTCTTTAACCTTAGGGGCCTCAGTTGCTTTAAAACTAAAATGGAATATTTCACCTGGACAACCTCTGACAGCCTTTCTAGCTCCTGAAGGAATGTCAATTCCTTCCTGTGTCCCAGGAAGCCACCTCGGCTTGGCAAAAAAAGTAACTAAATCAGAGAAAGTGCCCAAAAGTCTGCAGAAAAGCATGACCTCTCAGCATGTTCATTATTAACTAACAAAGAGCTTCAAAACAGAATATGGAGGCGAGAGTGAGACTGGACTGCCGCCCATGTCTTCCACCTGCTCTGGGACCCACTTGCTTCTTCGATCTTTGAATTTAATTAAAACAAAAGACGAGGTTTCGTTTCCCTGAAAAACGTCTTCTTAGTGCTTAGACAGGCAGGTGCTGTGGGTGATCGCACTCGGCGGACAGATCAGAAGGTGATGGAGTCTGCCACTGCTCAGTCGCAAAATTAACAAATATCTGGAAGAAATGATGAACACAATTGCTAACTGTGAGGAACCCTCAACCCTTTGTTCTCATACAAGGAACAACTTCTCAAATATTCCTAAGAATCACAACCATTCATTCATACCAATCCTTCCCAATCACCTTCAAAACATACGTCCGAACTTCAGGAATGATAAACATTTCCAGACACAAGAAATTGCCAGGAAATTCTCGATGTCTTAAGCACGATCTTAGATTGACCTATGACCTAATTTCACCTGCCAGGACTCTTAGGGAACCAAGCACGTTTCTTCCTAAGGTCAGCTCACACTGGAGCCCCTTTAATGATTAGTGGTGTGCGTGGGTGCCAAATCGCTTCAGTCATGTCTGACTCTTTGCAACCCTATGGACTGTAGCCCACCAGGCTCCTCCATCCAAGGGTTTCTCCAGGCAAAAATACTGGAATGGGTTGCCATGCCCTCCTCCAGGGGATTCTCCTGACCCACGCCTCTTATGTCTTACGCATTGGCAGGAGGGTTCTTTAGTGCTATCACCACCTGGGAAGCCCAGCTATTAGTGGCGGTGGGGGATAACTGGAGACGCATTGGATGACAGCTTGACCTGCTTATTGAACAACCAATGACACTAGGAGCAGATGGAAGCCCTCAGTGTTGAATACTTACCTTGAGTGGAGACCACACAATAAACAGACCTCCTTTATAAACTCCAGAAGTGATTAATAAAAGAAATGGTGACCGCAAGAAGTAATCTGCCCCTTTTTTAAATTAGCTGGAGCAGGCCTCTAGAAAAACAACCCAGTGTCTCCTTCAAGGTACTATACCTGCTGCAGAGTGGTCTG
>SJYV01037980.1:0-27510 GCA_006410875.1 Neotragus pygmaeus | reverse complement strand
ATGGTAATGAACAGGGAGGCCTGGCGTGCTGCGATTCATGGGGTCGCAAAGAGTCCGACATGACTGAGCAACTGAACTGAGCTGAAGTAACATGGATGGACCTAGAAATTATTTTACTAAGTGAAATAAGCCAAACAGAGAAAGACAGAAGCCATATGATATCACTTACATGTGAAGTCTAAAATATGATACAAATGAACCTCTTTACAAAATAGAAACACAAAGACATAGAGAACAAACTTATGGTTACCAAAGGGGAAAGAGGGAAGGGGAGGAATAAAGTAAGAGTTTGGGATTAGCAGATATACACTAGTATATTTAAAACAGATATACAACAAGGTTCTCTGTATAGCACAGGGAACTATATTCAGTATCCTGTGACAAATAAAATGGAAAAGAATATAAAAAAGAATAAATCTCTTTGCTATACACCAGAAACTAACACAACATTGTAAATCAACTGTATTTCAATTAAAGAATAGAAAGTAAAAAAAAAGGTTATTTCTTCTATAACCCAGTATGTGTGCTCCTTAAAAAACTTCATGTTAGAAGAAAAAAAACAAACCAGCTTTGTGTTCTTCAAAGTTAATAAATACAGAGTATAAAGGTTCAGAGCAAATCACTCTAACCTTACATAATTTTGCATCCAGGGCACCAGCAAATACAATGATTAGAACTTCAGGGGTCACTTGAACAGGTGACTCAACATGGAAGGAATTAGCCTTGGGGATGTTTGAAATGAGTAAAGACAAATGAATGAAAATGCTGGCTTTAGGCTGAAAGTGAAAGTCACTCAGTCGTGTCCGACTCTTTGCGACCCCATAAACTATCCAATCCATAGAATTCTCCAGGTCAGAATACTGAGTGGGTAGCCTTTCCCTTCGCCAAGGGGTCTTCCCAACCCAGGGACTGAACCCAGGTCTCTCTCATGGCAGGTGGATTCTTTACCAGCTGAGCTACCAGGGAAGTCCTGGCTCTGGGCTGAGAAAATGCAAATAGAATTGCCAAACCTAGATGGAGGATCAAACTATTCTGTGCAAAACTTTGCAAGGGTGGGGCGCATCTCTTCTCAAGGAGGGAGCCCAGGGTAGGCAATCCTTTAATTTTCTTAAGGTAGAGCTGAGAAGCATTGTGTTATGGAGTCAAGATTTTTCTTTTCCTGCTCCTTTTGCTAAGGAAAGACTATAAGAATCAAGACAATTGTGTTACAGTGACATCATCCTCTGACTCCTGATCCTACGCGAGCTATTTTGAAGCCTTAAAAAGATGCCTCCTGGCAGAACAGACTGTACCTGGAGTGAAGGGTGTATAGAATTGCTGGAGAGCTGGAGGAGGGCACTCTAGGAGGGGTCATCTGGAGGACTCTAAGGGCAAATTGGGGTGCTGGCCCTCTGGGGGAGCCACTACCTGGGACTGGAGGGGACTAGGAGGCTACCAGCGGAACTGCTGAGTTAAAATATCTACTGTCAGGGCATCAGAGAAATAAGGAGTAATGCCTGTGTGTATGGTGGACATGTGATAAACCAAAAGTGACATGTTAGCAGTGGGAAGATCTGGGTGGTGTCTATATGGATATTCACTCTACAATACTTTCAACTCTTATGTATCCTCGAAAAGGATGAAATTAATTAAACAAAATACATAATTAACAAATAAATTAAACAAAATAAAATTTATAAATTTAAAAATTATAAACTATACATTAAATTTATAATTTGATTTAATTCATAATTAAACAAAATGAAACAAATGAACAAAAAACCTCAGACGTGTAGCATCTGTCTATAGCTGCTANATAAAATTTATAAATTTAAAAATTATAAACTATACATTAAATTTATAATTTGATTTAATTCATAATTAAACAAAATGAAACAAATGAACAAAAAACCTCAGACGTGTAGCATCTGTCTATAGCTGCTATGACTCTAACTGTCCCTTTCGATGGCTAAGGCTGGTGACTGGACACTGGAAGGGTGAGTCTAGCACCTGCACAGACACACCTGCCCCGGCTGTGGAGCTGGAGCTGGAGCTGTAGGAGATCACCCTTCTTACCTGTCATCACTGCATCTACCATCGGCAACATCCCAAGTAGCAGAAAGATGGCCCCCACCTCACCCTTGCTTGCCTTCTTTTCTGCAAATCTTGCAAGTGTGCTTTTAACTTGAAGAAGATTAGTTTGAATCCTTAATTCAAGGAAATCTGAGAATCATGGTTATTAGCTTCCTTTGTGTCTGCAGTTTAGGGATGCACAGAAGGAAATCATACTGAGTGAAGTTAAGTGGGACAGAGAAAGGCAATTATATGACATTGCTTATATGTGGAATGTGAAAAAAAAATGGTACAAATGAACTTATCTACAAAATGAAAATAGAGTCACAGATGTAGAAAACAAATTTATGATTACCTGAGGGGAAAGGGGGAGCAGGGATGCATTGGGAGATTGGCCTGAGACACACACACTACTATAGATAACATAGATAACTGATAAGGATCTGCTGTATAGCACAGGGAACTCTGCTTGATACTTTGAGCTTCCCAGGTGGCTCAGTTGGAAAAGTGTTTGCCTGCAATGTGGGAGACCTGAGTTTGATCCCTGGGTCGGAAAGATCCCCTAGAGAAAGAAATGGCAACCCACTCCAGTACTCTTGCCTGGAAAATTACATGGACAGAGGAGCCTGGTAGGCTACAGTCNTTTGCCTGCAATGTGGGAGACCTGAGTTTGATCCCTGGGTCGGAAAGATCCCCTAGAGAAAGAAATGGCAACCCACTCCAGTACTCTTGCCTGGAAAATTACATGGACAGAGGAGCCTGGTAGGCTACAGTCCATGTGGTCGCAAAGAGTCAGGCATGACTTAGCGACTTCGCTTTTCACTTTCACTTTCTAATGACCTATATGGGAAAAGAATCCAACTATGCTTCAACAGAAATTTAAAAAGATAAAATAAAATATATACTTTAGAAGATATGTATCTATATGTGCGTATTAAGTACTTGCTCATAAAATAAAGATATTAGAAAGTGTAAAAAAGAAAGTGACTGTAAAGAATGCTGGTGTAATGTATTCTCTTTATTCATTGAAATTTCATACTATATTGGATTGTTTTCTCTTTTTTATGACTATTATAAATGATGTATAATTTATATACATTAAAGTAAATATATTTAGTTGCATAGTTATCATACCAGTCATAATACAGAAGGTATCCATGACTTCAGAAAGTTTCTTTGTGCCACCCCTAGGAGTACTGCTCTGATTTCCACACCAGTAAATTAATCTTGCTTGTCTCTAAAATAAGCTGTCCAAGAATGCTGTTAGCAATATTATTCATAACAACCCAAACTGGAAGCATTTTAAATGTCCATTAACAGGAAAATAAATAATCAAACTATGGTATATTTGTACAATCCAATACCATTCATTAATAAAATGAAAGAACCATTGCTGCATATAACATGGATGAAGCTCAAACATCAGTGAATTTTCTAATTGTTGAAAGAAGTTTCAGTACATTGTAAGGCTAGGCTAAGTTTCACTTTTGCTTTCTGCATTTCTATAGTGAATTTTATAGTTCCAGATTAATGTTAGAAATTTAAATATAAAATGCAGCAAGCCTTGGGATTGAAGTTAGTAGCTTTGTTGTAATGTTATATTATAAAATTAAACATTTAAATTATTTTATATTTATAAATTTATATATAAAATATAAGTTACTTATATTTTAAATGTGAAAGTAAAATAATAGAATATTATTTATTTGGAAGTAGAGGGGATCAAAACATGGCACCCCCAAATATGTTGCTTTGGCATATTGATTTTTTTGAGCTGTAAGCAACTGAGAAACTGCTCTCCATCCTCACCTTTTCTGCCTAAAAGCAGGACAGAAATTTCCCATGAGAAAGGTACCCTCCTGGCACCAGGAAGAAGAGAATGTTCTTATCATGGGAGATAGGACATTGAGGCCAAGATGAGTTGGCTCATCATAAGTACAAACTGTACTCAACACTCATCTTCTAGTAGTTTCCCTCATGTATTTCCTGATCACGTTCCCACGGTGTATCACTCGTAAAAACCCATTCCCTTTCCTCTGCCTTGTCACTTTCCAAATTTATCATCTTTGTTAGGTTGTTCATAAGCTCCTGAGTCTATTCAGTTCTTTAGAGTTTTTCCTTCTTGTCTATGATGACCCCGTGTCATGTAGAAAGATGTTAATATCATACACACTTTGTATGCTTTTCTTTTGTGAATCTGTCTGCTGTTAGTTTAATGTGCATGTCCAGTCAGAAAACATAAGTGGCAGAGGAAATGTTTTTCCTCCCCAACAGAAGCAAAGAAAGAGTTTCAAGTTAATTGTTCTTCTAGGTACTTTGAGAATTGGGGCCGTATATAGAATAGGTCACTCATTTGGTCCCTGAACATGTTCACATTTTATTTTCAGAATAAATACAAATTACATCTTGATTTGACTTCATAACAGTATTAGTTGGGATGCATTTGAAGCAATAGGAAATTTACTAACAGAATTTCTCATAAGAACACATTACAAAAACCCCAGGAGTAGGAGGTCTCAGGGTAGGTTTGCTGGCAAAACAACGACTCCAAATTCTAAACTTTTTTCTTTTACATTCTGACACCATTAGAGTGTGAGCAATGCCCCCACCTTTCACTCTTGCTCACAAGATGGCTGCCCCTGCTCCAACCATTGAGTCCTCACTAATCAACAGTGTTCAGCCAGCAGGAGGAGCTGGCGCAAAAGGGCTTTCTCCTTTGCATGTCTTATTTGTCAGAAGTGAAGTTGCTCAGTCATGTCCAACTCTGCGATCCCGTGGACTGTAGCCCACCAGGCTCCTCCGTCCATGGGATTCACCAGGCAAGAATACCGGAGTGGGTTGCGATTTCCTTCTCCAGGGGATCTTCCCAACCCAGGGATAGAATCCAGGTCTCCCACATTGCAGACAGATGCTTTAACCTCTGAGCCACCAGGGAAGCCCTTATTTGTCAGGGAGGAAAGAAAAATCTTTTCTGGAAATCCAGAAGAGATTTCTGATATCTCTTTGGTCTAAACAAAGTCAAGTGACAACCACCAATCACGTTATATCGACTGGAATTGTCACCATTCAGTTACACCAACTAAATCAACCAGAGTGACATATTGCTGCCTGAACAAAATCAGGGTCTGTAGGCTAGGAAGTGGCTCCCTGGGGCATTTTCAGTGTCTGGGTAGATCAATTATAGGTTCTTTCAATAAAGCCCTGCCCCATCAATGCTTAGAGTGCAGACCTTTTATTCTGAGAAATGGTAGATCAGAGAAAAAGGCGAGTTCTGGCTTAAATCACTCACACTCTGTGTCTTTGAGCAAAGGCCTACTTTCCTGAGAGTCAGTTTTCTTACCTGTAAAATGGAATAATAATGATCCCTGACATATAGGAGTTGGTGAAGAATGCCAGAAAATGATATGTGGAAAGCACTTGGCATGGTATCTGGCACACGTGATCTTTGCTTAATAAATAACAGGTATCATGACTCTCAGAAAGAAGATTGGACTGAAGCCATGGCTCATATCGGTAAGTCAGTTTGCACATTTCTGTAGTCATTTCCTTTAAAGACCTAGAGAATATGCATTTGAAGTCCTCATTGGGTTGCTGTGAGCCATAAATGGCGTTCTGGCAAGTCCATGTGTGGTATTTGATGAATTCTACATGGAGCCCTGCTGGGCATCAGGTTCGTTTCCTGACAGTTATGTGAAGTCGGCGGAGGTCATGTGGGGAAGGGGCACTCCTCCCCTCCCCTCCCTGATGAACCCAGATGGGTCCACCTTTATCTGCCGGCTCTGTGCTGCTCTGTGAATGTTTCCAGAAAAGTGGTGATGGTCTGGCCTTGAAAGCTGGGATCTCCGAAGGGAAGAGTAAACCACAGGCAAGGGATTAATGCTGGAATCTTCCAAAGCCCTAGGATGCTGTCTTCACAAGCTTTTGAGCCTTAATTCTGGATAATCTTGTGCCTTATAAATTGGGAGCCTGGATAGTGCTGTAATGGAGGTGGAGTTCGTTTTCATTCTTTGGTTCTACATAATAAAGTAGAGAAAAATTATGAGTTTATAGAAACATGAAAGAAAAATAAAGCCGTCCCTGGTTCATAATAATTAAGCCACTGTCTCCTGAGGATATTNTGCTGTAATGGAGGTGGAGTTCGTTTTCATTCTTTGGTTCTACATAATAAAGTAGAGAAAAATTATGAGTTTATAGAAACATGAAAGAAAAATAAAGCCGTCCCTGGTTCATAATAATTAAGCCACTGTCTCCTGAGGATATTAGGGGCCCACAGGTCAGATTTCTAATTCAAACTCAAAGTACTAAATAGACATTGTTTTGTTGTTTTAGTTGCTGAGTCGTGCCCCACTCTTTTGCAACCTCGTGGACTGTAGCCCACCAGGCTTCTCTGTCTATAGGATTTCCCAGGCAAGAACACTGGAGTAGGTTGCCGTTTCCTTCTCCAGGGAATTTTCCCAATCCAGGGTCTCCTGCATTGGCAAGTGGATTCTTTACCACTGAGCCACCAGGGAAGCCCACTAAATAGGTGCTGTGCTGTCCTGAGTTGCTCAGTTGTGTCTGACTCTTTGTGACCCCTTGGATTGTAGCCCACCAGGCTCCTCTGTCCATGGGGATTCTCCAGGCAAGAATACTGGAGTGGATTGCCGTGACCTCCTCCAGTAGATCTTCCCAACCCGAGGATCAAACCCAGATCTCCCGCATTGTAGGAGACTTCTTTACCGTCTGAGCTACCAGGGAAGCCCAAGATTACTGGAGTGGGTAGCCTATCCCTTCTGCAGCANCCGTGACCTCCTCCAGTAGATCTTCCCAACCCGAGGATCAAACCCAGATCTCCCGCATTGTAGGAGACTTCTTTACCGTCTGAGCTACCAGGGAAGCCCAAGATTACTGGAGTGGGTAGCCTATCCCTTCTGCAGCAGAACTTTCTGATCCAGGAATCAAACCAGGGTCTCCTGCATTGCAGGTGGATTCTTTACTAGCTGAGCTATCTGGGAAGCCCACTAAATTGTTAAATTTGGCTAAATCACTTAACCTCTGTGAGGCTGAATTTTGCTCATTTACAGAAAGGGAGAAACAAGACCTATTCTTCTTGTATGGACTCTCAATTTATAGGGCAAAAGATTACTCCCAAGACTTTCAACTTGAGGATAACCACCGCTGGGATAATCTCCCCAATGTAGGAGACTTCTGCAGCCTGAAAATTAAAAACCAAAGGTTAATTTACACCATCTTTGTGAATCAAGCGAATGTTTATTTTTACAATTAATAAATGGAAAAGGAACTAAGCCCTGGTTTTTGTTTTGCATTGCCTTCCTCTAAAATCTTCTAAGTATAATTTTGGGGTAGGCTTTTGGGAACCTAGGGGAAGACACACCTCCTGCTTCTCAAGAGTCCAGTTAGAGAAAGCTTCTGAGACTCAGGTCTAAACACACTTCCTCCATTATCCAAGGCCTGTCCTCTACGAATATGATCACTCTTTTTTTTTTTTTTTAATTGGCCATGCTGCAAGGCATACTAGGTCTTAGTTCCCTGACCAGGGATCAAACCAATCCTCCCTGCAGTGGAAGCACAGAGTCTTAACCGCGGGACAACCAGGGAAGTATTGAGATCACTCTTTTTTTAAAAAAAATTTATTTATTTATTGGGTGCACTGGGTCTTTGTGGCTGTGTGCCGGCTTTCTCTGGTTGCTGGGAGTGGGGGCTACACTTTAGTTGCTGTGTGCAGGTTTCTCATTGCAGTGGGTTTGCTCGTTGCTGAGAACCGGCTCTAGAATGCAGGCTCAGTAGCTGTGGCACAGAGGCTTAGTAGCCCCAAGGCATGTGGAATGTTCCCAGACTGGGTTGAACCTGTATCTGCTGCATCAACAGATGGATTCTTAGCCACTGGCCCACCAGGGAAGTCCATCTTACTCAATCTTTTTAAGTGGTGTTGGTAGATGGCATACAATGCCCACTGCCTTCCCAAATGGTTTAGAGGGTCCTACTCTACCAAGAAGTGGCCTGCCCTACAGTCACGCTCCTGTGGCAGCCTCCTTCCCCATCCTGCTCAGATCCTGGGTGCTCGTCCAGCACCTCTCTTAGCCATCTGCCTCCAGCCTCCTAGACCTGCAACATCTGACCTAAGGCTAACTATGGTCGCTTCTCTGTGGCCTGCGTGGGCTCTTGCATGCTGATGGCACTGTCCCTTCAGCTGTTTGCTGTGAGTCCTTGAGCGACTCTCCAGCACAGCTGAATATGCACCCCAGAGGACAGGATGTGTGTTCTGTTCACTGTGGATTCTCAGTGCCCTGGCTCAGGGTTGACACCCCACAGGCTCTCAACACTCACCGAACAGACGCAGAAGCCACTGTGGAGTGAGGTCCACAACTCACGGCATGGCTGATGTCTCATCCAACAGGCAAACCCCAGGTGAGTCATTTTGGATTTCCCTTCTCCCCTTCTCCTCTCCAGACTTGAGTGAATAGAATTTGAAAGAAATTCAGCGCTCTAGTAAGAGTCTGAATGTTAGTTGCTCAGTCATGTCCGAATCTTTGCAACCCCATCGGCTATAGATGGCCAAGTTCCTCTGTCCAGGGAATTCTCCAGGCAAGAATACTGGAGTGGGTTGCCATGCCCTTCTCCAGAGGATCTTCCTGAACCAGGGATTGACCCTTCTTAACCCTTGGGTCTCCTGCATTGCAGGCAGATTCTTTACCGTCTGAGCCCCCAGGGAAGCCCAATTAGAGTCTAGATTCTTGTTTCCCCCCTTTTTAAAATATAAATTTATTTATTTTAATTGGAAGTTAATTACTTTACAATATTGTATTGGTTTTATCATATATGAAACGAATCACCAGTCCAGGTTCCCCTTCTTTTTTGAAGACACCTGTCCACCAGGTGGCTCACACCTGGATACCTGGGAATCAGGCAGTCACAGATTCCCCCTGGAGGGCCCCGTCCAGGGGGCTTTCTAGGCAGAGTCAGGGTTTACCACAGGTTGAGTCTGTCTCTTAGTCCATGAGGCAGTGCTGAAAAGGGACAAGAACATGCCACGGGCAGAGCCCTGACACAGTACCTGCAGCCAACAGAGCACCCAATCCTCCAAATCAACAGAGATGAGCTGTCCTGAATGACTGGAAATACAGATCTGATGAGTTCCACCCGTTACTTAGAGACTGAGAAGTTTCCCTCCTGGAGGACACAGTGCTTGCTGAGAGAGAGGATGCCCTTAAATTCTGGTGTGGACAACCTCAGGCCAGGGAAGCTGGTGTAGGGAGGATGCTCAGGCAGGGTTTCTGCCTACCCTGCTGCATGGATACAGCCTCTGGATAACACATTGCTACACAGACTCCGGAGCGTCATCTAATCTCCCCGACTCCCACCCCCGACCCTTGGAGCCTTCCACACGATCCTCTACTCTCCCTGACCATGCTGTTACTGAAAATGTCTGTCTGTGCACCTGTTTCCCAAAATGTTAGAGCATTTGGGCCATAGATCACCTATGTCAGACATTATTTGAGCTGGGTCACACCTATTAGCTCACTTAATCCTCATAATGGGCTTCCCTGTGGCTCAGTGGTAAAAAATCCACCGGCCAAGCAGGAGATGCAGGATGATCTCTGGGTCGAGAAGATCCCCTGGAGATGATAATGGCAAAGCGCTCTAATATTCTTGCCTGGGAAATCCCATGGACAGAGGAGCCCGGCAGGCTGCATTCTGTGGGGTCACAGAGTTGGACCCAGCTGAGGGACTGAACAGCAACAGCAAACAACAGTCTTCACGGTAGATAACCCCATGAGATAGGGATCACTGCTGCTGCTAAGTTGCTTCAGTCGTGTCCAACTCTGTGTGACCCCATAGACGGCAGCTCACCAGGCTCGCCCGTCCCTGGGATTCTCCGGGCAAGAACACTGGAGTGGGTTGCCATTTCCTTTTCCAATGCATGAAAGTGAAAAGTGAAAGTGAAGCCGCCCAGTCGTGCCCGACTCATCGACCCCACGGACTGCAGCCTTCCAGGCTCCTCCTTTCATGGGATTTTCCAGGTAAGAGTACTGGAGTGGGGTGCCATTGCCTTCTCCGAGGGATCACTGTAGTCCCCGTTAAATAGCTGCAGGCAAGGGATAGAGAGGCTCTCAGGAGGCTGAGTTGAGAGATTGAGTAGATGAAAGAGGGAGCTGGGTTTACTGGCGGTTTAGAGCAAAGAAATAACATCACGTCTACTCAGCACCTTCTACTTTCTTCCTTCTTATCATCACTTCTCGGTTGTATCCCTCTATTTTCCCAATCCTTCCTCCATCACCTCAAAGATGTAAGCTAGCTGAAGCAAAGCATCCATTAAAAACAAAGTCTCTTAATTGGCTAAAATTATATTCGTCTGTTTGTTCCCTGAGGTTTGTGGAAGAATGAGTTTGGCGTTATGGTCTGTTTGGAAAATGCCCTTTGAGAACAGGGACAGTTAATGACTGTTTCCCACTGAGTCCANGCTGATGGCACTGTCCCTTCAGCTGTTTGCTGTGAGTCCTTGAGCGACTCTCCAGCACAGCTGAATATGCACCCCAGAGGACAGGATGTGTGTTCTGTTCACTGTGGATTCTCAGTGCCCTGGCTCAGGGTTGACACCCCACAGGCTCTCAACACTCACCGAACAGACGCAGAAGCCACTGTGGAGTGAGGTCCACAACTCACGGCATGGCTGATGTCTCATCCAACAGGCAAACCCCAGGTGAGTCATTTTGGATTTCCCTTCTCCCCTTCTCCTCTCCAGACTTGAGTGAATAGAATTTGAAAGAAATTCAGCGCTCTAGTAAGAGTCTGAATGTTAGTTGCTCAGTCATGTCCGAATCTTTGCAACCCCATCGGCTATAGATGGCCAAGTTCCTCTGTCCAGGGAATTCTCCAGGCAAGAATACTGGAGTGGGTTGCCATGCCCTTCTCCAGAGGATCTTCCTGAACCAGGGATTGACCCTTCTTAACCCTTGGGTCTCCTGCATTGCAGGCAGATTCTTTACCGTCTGAGCCCCCAGGGAAGCCCAATTAGAGTCTAGATTCTTGTTTCCCCCCTTTTTAAAATATAAATTTATTTATTTTAATTGGAAGTTAATTACTTTACAATATTGTATTGGTTTTATCATATATGAAACGAATCACCAGTCCAGGTTCCCCTTCTTTTTTGAAGACACCTGTCCACCAGGTGGCTCACACCTGGATACCTGGGAATCAGGCAGTCACAGATTCCCCCTGGAGGGCCCCGTCCAGGGGGCTTTCTAGGCAGAGTCAGGGTTTACCACAGGTTGAGTCTGTCTCTTAGTCCATGAGGCAGTGCTGAAAAGGGACAAGAACATGCCACGGGCAGAGCCCTGACACAGTACCTGCAGCCAACAGAGCACCCAATCCTCCAAATCAACAGAGATGAGCTGTCCTGAATGACTGGAAATACAGATCTGATGAGTTCCACCCGTTACTTAGAGACTGAGAAGTTTCCCTCCTGGAGGACACAGTGCTTGCTGAGAGAGAGGATGCCCTTAAATTCTGGTGTGGACAACCTCAGGCCAGGGAAGCTGGTGTAGGGAGGATGCTCAGGCAGGGTTTCTGCCTACCCTGCTGCATGGATACAGCCTCTGGATAACACATTGCTACACAGACTCCGGAGCGTCATCTAATCTCCCCGACTCCCACCCCCGACCCTTGGAGCCTTCCACACGATCCTCTACTCTCCCTGACCATGCTGTTACTGAAAATGTCTGTCTGTGCACCTGTTTCCCAAAATGTTAGAGCATTTGGGCCATAGATCACCTATGTCAGACATTATTTGAGCTGGGTCACACCTATTAGCTCACTTAATCCTCATAATGGGCTTCCCTGTGGCTCAGTGGTAAAAAATCCACCGGCCAAGCAGGAGATGCAGGATGATCTCTGGGTCGAGAAGATCCCCTGGAGATGATAATGGCAAAGCGCTCTAATATTCTTGCCTGGGAAATCCCATGGACAGAGGAGCCCGGCAGGCTGCATTCTGTGGGGTCACAGAGTTGGACCCAGCTGAGGGACTGAACAGCAACAGCAAACAACAGTCTTCACGGTAGATAACCCCATGAGATAGGGATCACTGCTGCTGCTAAGTTGCTTCAGTCGTGTCCAACTCTGTGTGACCCCATAGACGGCAGCTCACCAGGCTCGCCCGTCCCTGGGATTCTCCGGGCAAGAACACTGGAGTGGGTTGCCATTTCCTTTTCCAATGCATGAAAGTGAAAAGTGAAAGTGAAGCCGCCCAGTCGTGCCCGACTCATCGACCCCACGGACTGCAGCCTTCCAGGCTCCTCCTTTCATGGGATTTTCCAGGTAAGAGTACTGGAGTGGGGTGCCATTGCCTTCTCCGAGGGATCACTGTAGTCCCCGTTAAATAGCTGCAGGCAAGGGATAGAGAGGCTCTCAGGAGGCTGAGTTGAGAGATTGAGTAGATGAAAGAGGGAGCTGGGTTTACTGGCGGTTTAGAGCAAAGAAATAACATCACGTCTACTCAGCACCTTCTACTTTCTTCCTTCTTATCATCACTTCTCGGTTGTATCCCTCTATTTTCCCAATCCTTCCTCCATCACCTCAAAGATGTAAGCTAGCTGAAGCAAAGCATCCATTAAAAACAAAGTCTCTTAATTGGCTAAAATTATATTCGTCTGTTTGTTCCCTGAGGTTTGTGGAAGAATGAGTTTGGCGTTATGGTCTGTTTGGAAAATGCCCTTTGAGAACAGGGACAGTTAATGACTGTTTCCCACTGAGTCCAACAGACCGGTGCCAAGTACCCTGTGGGCACAGAGAAAATATTAATTGATGTTGATTTCCTTGGTTTATTATTTAAATATGCTAAATGGCCCCTGAGAAGCTTCCAAAGAGTTAACATGTTACCCAAAATACATGACTTATCCAGGGAGCACCTCACTTTTTATTCACTGAGAATTCAATGTCTCTGCAAAGCCTATTCATTTTGTTAATTTGATGAGTTCACAACCGAAGAAGTGGAATAAGATTTGGTGATAAAATATTCAAAAATACATCTGACTTCAGCTCAAAGTCAACTTGAATCCTAAGTTGCCTGTGCATGAGAGACACATGTGGATCCATGTGGGTTGGAAAATTTAATTACATCTTTGTGCTGATGTTGTATGTTATAAAAAATGTTAACAGTTAAAAATATGACAAGCTTAATTGCTTTTCCTCTCCCCACTTCTAGAGCACCTAAGCTTTAGCCTAAAAAATTAGGCTATTTGACACTTTTGGTGCTCAAGCTGTTGGGAAATACTTTTATTTCCAACCAGAATCAAAGAAACCTTTTTATTTTAAAATAGGAAACATTTATGAGTTATTAGTGTCATGTACTGTTGGGAGATCCCAGAATATATTAGGCAGATGAATATTTAAAGTGGTATAAATAAGATTTCTCTTGTCATCACTTACATTGATTAAAGTTGGGAGTTTCTCTGTGGATTTCTGACAAACCATAAACAACCACGAAGGATGATTTTCCTTCACTGGTTTTGCTAATAAGTTGTCAACTGATTAACACTGAGAGCTGGTCAGATTTGGGCAGTGTGTGGTTTGTGATCATGCAGTACGGGACCAGGAAGAGGTTTTGATTTTGTCGTTAGAATACCTTTACATTAGATAGTAAAATAAGACAGAACACAGGTTCACTATCAAGCTCTTGAGCCCTTGAATCAGAAGTGTCTTGAAACTTGGAAAGTTTCAGAATTTGGACCATAATATAATAGGCATGTCACACATCATATTAGAGCCCTAGCACGTTTTGTAGCATAATTCCATAATCTAAACTGTTAATGGAGAAGGCAATGGCACCCGACTTCAGTGCTCTTGACCTGGAAAATCCCATGGAAAGAGGAGCTTGGTAGGCTGCAGTTCATGGGGTCGCTAAGAGTTGGACACGACTGAGCGACTTCACTTTCACTTTTCACTTTCATGCATTGGAGAAGGAAATAGCAACCCACTCCAGTGTTCTTGTCTGGAGAATCCCAGGGATGGGGGAGCCTGGTGGGCTGCTGTCTATGGGGTTGCACAGAGTCGGACACAACTGAAGCGACTTAGCAGCAGAAACTGTTAATAATATGTCTTTAATCAAATATACTCATATTCTCATCAATTGGAGAAGGACTATTTGTAGAGACCCATCACTTAAGGACAGGTTTTGCCCCAAATGAGTTAGCACAAAATTTCAGTTTCCAGGAGTTTTTGGACCTTGAAATTGTCATGAGGGATTGTGGATGAGCTAATTAAGGTCCAAAATGTTCATGTCGCCAACAGAAACTATAAAGGAGCATCAAATAAAATAACCACAGCATCTTTGATAAAATGCCACACAATTCTGTCCTAGGAAGGACTGTATTTTTAGATGCCACTGACTTCCCTGGTGGTTTAGATGGTAAAGCGTCTACCTACAATGCAGGAGACCCAGGTTTGATCCCTGAGTTGGGAAGGTCCTCTGGAGAAGGCAATGGCAACCCACTTCAGTACTCTTGCCTGGAAAATCCCATGGATGGAGGAGCGTGGTAGGCTACAGTCCATGGGGTCACAAAGAGTCAGACACGAGTGAGTGACTTCACTTTGACTTCACTGAAATATTTGGAATCTCCATCTGGAAGAAACGATCAACCTTCATCTGCTGTTTTAGAAGGTGTACTTAATGATGTTAAATTTTAATTTTTATTTGAATAAGTAATATACTGGCAGGAATTAAAAAAAATCTATACTCTGAGCAAATCTGGTCATGTTTTTCTCCAGACCTTACATGTGCATGTAATTTACTCAATGTGGACACTAGTCTTTGTCTTTTTTTCTTTAAAATTATAACATGTGCTTTTCTATTTATTTTACTTTCTTTACAGCTGTCATTTTGAAGAATAGTTTCTGAGGCAAAATTGAACACAGTATTCCTCTGCTATCCTGGAATAATACAATTATCCCCAAAATACAGGGAACATAACAGAATCTAGTTACCCTGCCATGTGGGTTTAGCACTATTGTTAGTAGTTGGTGAAACAATTGTCAAGATCTTGATCAAGCGCTCTTCTGCCATGACAAGTACAGTTGTATAAAATAAAATAATAGCATTACACGAAATACCATTTAGGTAATATGTTTGTTTTAGCAAATGACTGTGGAACCTAAACGAAGTCACTTAATCCCACAAGAGCTTGATTTCCACCTCTATAAAATCAGACATTTTATTAAGTTTCAAAGTCACTGATCACCATTAAACAATGAAGAAAATTTTTTGCTATATATATATATAAGCATCTGGTGACAATTAACATTGTCAGCTTGAAGAAATGTAGTATCATTAGGCTTTTAAAAAAAAATTCTGTTATTATTTGTAACTTAAAAAAAATAATTCCCAGCTATTGAATTTCTATTAGAGCTAAGCTGGTAAATTTGTATTTTGGAGTTTTGAGCCCGTGTTAATTTGTCTGTATATTTTCTGAGCACTTTGCTATTGTCATCTACTGAAATGATAGAGACAGAAGAGATACAACTAAATGACAGGATAAACTGAGATGAACTCTATTCAACAAGGGAAGTAATATCACACTCTCAAAATGTCAGTCTCTCTTTTTTTTGGTCAGCAAATGAAACATCTTTGGACTTACATAGAAATTTTAAAAATTCAACCAAGGAGTTTTACATGTAAAACTCACTCTGTAGGAATATATAAGTAACTTATATATATAAGTGACACTTATATATATAAGTGACATCTTTCATAAGCAAGCAAGGAGAATTCTACAAACTGGAATTTATTAACTAAATTCATGTGAAATGATTAGAGTGATGGTTCTGTTAAATGCCCGAATTTCTAACAGAACTTGGGAAAGTATTGCGTATTTACTTTTGCCTCTTTGATTTTATTTTTTCTTCAGAGCTGTGGTTTAGTTGTCTTCTCCGAGTTGTCCCTGGAGAAAAACCATCTGCTCCATCTAGAAGTGGCGTTGATTTGCCTCTAGTGTGAAATGCTTTGCAACTTAATCCACTTGGACTTGAGAGGAAGGTCTGCTCTAGAGCCTATTGTCACCACTCTTATCCTCACCATTTTCCATATTGATGGTGGCCACCCTCCTAGTGATGGAGGCCCTCCTCCTTCCCCCTAACATTTTGGACACAGTGAAATGAAAGACTCCAGTGTTGAAATAAAAGAACAGTATTTATAATGCCAAGGCCAAGCAGACAGCCAGCTGGGAGGTTTTTCTGGAACTTTCTGCTGGAGCTCAGAGTTGTCTGTGGAAGTCATTAGAAAGCCCACTATTTCTGTTCATAGTTTCATCTTGCTCTTCAGTTTGAAATGCCCTGCAAGTATTGCCCATCACACGCTCACCTCATTTCAGATGTTTCTCTCCCCTAGTGTCATTTGCAATGACATTAGACCTTTTATTTTCATACAAGAGATCTGAAATCCTCCTAGATTTGAAATTTCAACTGGGAAGCCCAGAGAATAAGCAATAGAAATTGTTTTAATGCAATAAAAAATGATTCAAGAAGCTACAAACTTTTCATTTTATAGAGAACAGCAGACTTTGTAACATATAGAATGAATGAAGACTGATAATGGGAACAGTTGGACAAGTTTTGATCTTATCTGCAAAATTAGGATTTCTTTTGAAAATTCAAGAGCAACAGCTTCATCTTTGAAGCTGAACAATATTCCCCAAAAGCCTTTGTTTGCCCTAATATTCCATAATGTTATGCTTTTACAGTCAATAAGCCATTAGTAATCAAGAGATGTATAATTTATTAATTACACTACACATTAATATTTAATCTTTTTGGTCGCTGAGCATATTTCTAAATCTACTTTTTAATTACATTTTAGGATATAAATCTTTCAGGCAACCATTAGAAAAGTAATTTTTCTGCACATTATGATGCCAATTACTTTAAAGCAGCTGGTTGTGAATTCTTGTGATGATACTTGGTAAAGTGGTGCATGGATTCTCTTCACTCATTTGAAAGCTAATTGAATAGTAGTGAGAAGAGAGTGTTAGAAAGAATTTACAAAGATGCAGAATAGCCAGGGGGAAAAAAGGAAAGAAGCAACATATATCAGAGAGTCTTTCACAGCCACAGAAGCCCCCTTAACCAGGCAACACCAGTCAATGGTGAACATTCTTGAATTCTAAGAAGATCTTGGGCTTTGGGTTTGATATTTACAGTTCACTGGAATAAGCAGTGTTTTTCTGTTAATGCTCTTGTCCAAATAATGGCATTTTAAGGGCCATAAATATAACTTTCTTGCTTTTTTCCTCCCAACAGTCCATGTGAGATGTCAATGATGATGATTTTGTCTTTCTGTTTTCTTGAATTCCTGATGAGCTACTTTGCTTGGCTGACATTTAAAAAACTCAGTTCCCCATGCTTTTGAAAACTTTAGTGCCAGTTCCCTTCGATTTTTTTGGCTTGTGTGGCATTTTATGCATTCTTTTTGAATTCTTCTATACTGGGAAAAATTTTGAAAGTAAGTCCTAAATTTTTTCATATACTCAAGCTTTGGTGATGATGATGGTGGTTTTAGCAGGAGGTAGATTGAGGCATTGGATTATTATATTGGGGAAAATATCTGGTTATTTACAAAAGAGCATCAATTCTGAAAACCCTGCCTTTCAAAAACGATGTCCCCTGTGGTTTTGCCACTGTTCCTCTTCTGGGTCTGAGATTTCTACCATAAAATCACTCCTTAGGTTAGACAAAATAGAGCTATTGTTATGAAAAGACTACTGTTAAAATGCCTATAGTCTAGTAGTCATGTACAGGTGTGAGAATTGGACCATAAAGAAGGCTGAGCACTGAAGAACTTTCGCTTTTGAACTCTGGTGTAGGAGAAGACTCTTGAGAGTCCCTTGGACTGCAAGGAGATCAAACCAGTCAGTCCTAAAGGAAATCAACCCTGATTATTCATTGGAAGGACTGATGCTGAAACTGAAACTCCAGTACTTTGGCCACCTGATGCAAAGAGACTACATGTTGGAAAAGACCCTGATGCTTGGAAAGATTGAGGGCAGGAGGAAAAGGGGACCACAGAGAATGAGATGGGTGGATGGCATCATGGACTCAATGGACTTGAGCTTGAGCAAACTCCGGGAGATGGTGAAGGAGCAACTGAGCAACCAGAAAAGATGTCTACACGGGTCGCCTGGGAGAAGCAGGTGCATGCCCACACTGTTCTCTGAGCTTATTTGTGTGGCTTAATTATGTAGTGTAGCTCCTCTAGTCTTCCTTCTCTCTTTCCTTCTTTTTGATATTTATTTATTCGTTTGGCTGCACCAGGTCTTAGTTACAACATGTGAGATCTATTTGATTGGTGCAAATGTAATTGCCATTTTGGATCGCGAATTTTAAATCATTATAACTAGGCTCAAAGCCATCTTTATTAATCAAAATAGGAGCCATTACAATCAACACTTTTTTTTTTCCCCAATGAGAAATAAGCTTGTTTATTTCTGAAGTGTAAAAATACATGCCTTGGGATTTGATGAACTCTTGGAAAGCATTTTCTGCCTCCTGCTGGTTGTGGAAGCATTCCCCCTGCCAAAAGTTATTGAGTTACTTGAAGAAGTGGTAGTTGGTGAAAGGTGAATATGGCAGATGAGGCAAAACGTCACAGTCTAATTCATTCAACTTTTGAAGTGTTGATTGTGTGACATCTGGTTGGGCATCGATGTAGAGAAGAATTTGGCCCTTTCTGTTGACCAAAGCCAGCTGTATGTCTTGCAGTTTTCAATGCATCTCATTGATTTGCTGAGCATACTTATATAATGGTTTTCCTGGAATTCAGAAAGCTGTAGTGGATCAAACTGGCAGCAGACTGTCAAACAGTGAGCATGACCTTTTTGTTGGTGCAAGTTTGGTTTTGGGAAGTGCCTTGGAGCTTCTTCTTGGTCCAACCACTGGTCTAGTTGTCACTGGTTGTGGTACAAAACCCACTTTTCATCACACATTACAATCTGGTCGAGAAATGGTTTATTGTTCCTTTGTAGAATGAGAGAAGACAACACTTCAAAACGATGATTTTTCCACCAGCTCACGAGGCACCCACTTACAAGCTCTTTTATCTTCCCAATTTGCTTCAATTGACAAATGACTGTAGAACGGTCAAAAGTTGAGTTCTTTGGCAACTTCTCGTGTAGTTGTAAGAGGATCAGTTGCTAGGATGGTTCTCAGTTGGTTGTTGTCAACTTTTGATGACTGGCCAATGAGCTCCTCATCTTCAAGCCTCTCATCTTCGCAAAACTTTTTGAAGCACCACGCACTGTACATGCCTTGGCAGTTCCTGGGTCAAATGTGTTGTTGATGTTGCGAGTTGTCTCCTCTGCTTTATGACCAATTTTAAACTCAAATAAGAAAATTGCTCGAATTTGCTTTTTGTCTAACATAGACAATATTTTGTCCCTAGTCTAAAATAAACATTAAATGCACAGCAAGTCATAAGTCCTTAGCAAAAAAAGTAAAAAAAAAGTAAAGAGAGAAAGATGCATTAAAATGATGTATAAGAAGACTACATTTATTTAAAAACACATTTCAGTATCAAAAGGTAACGTTCAATAAAGCAAAACTGCAATTACTTTTATATCAACCTAATAGTTCCTTGACTAGGGATGGAACCTAGGCCCCTACATTGGGAGCATGGAGTCTAAGACACTGGACCACCAGGGAAATCCCTCCTGTAGCCTTCTGAATTTCTGTTCTCACTATGGCAATTTTTAGAAAACTATTTACTTGGTGGCTTACTTATTTTCTTCATTTAAAAATAAGAAATACATCACACATACAAGAATGCATAAAACTTAAATATATGGCAAATAATTTTTAAAATGTTCTTCCTCCCTTCAGTTCAGTTCAGTCGCTCAGTCGTGTCCAACCTTATTAGTCTGTAAATTTCATGAGATCAGGGATTGTCTCATGTTTCCTGCTGGATCTTTGGGGTTTGACTCAGTGTCTGGTCCATAGAAGGACTTCCAAAAATATTTGTTGAATAAGCCACAGAAAAAAATGGAAATGTACTTTTTACTCACAGAATGAACAGTCTTTGAAAATTTTCTTTTAATGAAAAATCTAGAGGGAAGATAAGACCCAGCTATCTCTCAAAGAAATCTAAAAGTGAGGATGACATTTCTTTATCTTCCTATGAAGTCTAATAACTGATGGTCTTGTTTTATCATTTTATCTTTGAGTGAAGAAAATGATCTGAGTTATGAGGTAAACTTCTTTTTTTCTCCAGCTTACTACTTAGGTAAGAAAATTTTTATTGAAACTGGAAATTACATTTTTTCCCCCTGTGTCTAGTACCCTAGAGAACATTTCCCTTCTGCACAAGTCCATTTTATTTTTAATAATCCCAAAAATGATAGTCTAAAAATACCCTTAATAAGTCAAGTATATTGTATGTATTTGCCAGCTTCTTCCCTTTGATATGTGGAAGTAATCATGGACAACATGTTTTACCTAACAGTCTACTGGCCAACTGGTCAATAAAACTAGACCCAGACACTCTGAAACATCTCTGGGGATTGATGTTTGAGATGATACATGAGTGATTGTGTTTAAAATGAATGTTCCTCTTAATTGCTGTGGTGGTTCATATAAGGTGGTCTTTTTGGCTTTAGAACATTCCCTCACAGAGCCTGTGTACTCAGTTGCTTAGTCATATGTGACTGTTTGTGACTTCATGGACTGTAGCCCACCAGGCTCCTCTGTCTATGGAATTTTCCAGGCAAGAATACTGGAGTGGGTTGCCATTTCCTTCTCCAGGGGATCTTCCCAATCCAGGGATCGAATCCTGAGTCTCCGAGTGTCTACTGAGTCTCCTCATTGGCAGGCAGATTCTTTACCACTAACGCTACCTGGGAAGCCCTTTATGGCGCATAGGTTAGTAGTTATTTACATAAATCTCATTTTCACGACACTTTTTCTCATTCAGGCCATTGGGTCATTGTGGAGGTGCAAGGTGTGTGGTGGGGTGGCTGTCTCTTATACACATCTGTAAGTGGGTGCCTCGTGAGCTGGTGGAAAAATCATCGTTTTGAAGTGTTGTCTTCTCTCATTCTACAAAGGAACAATAAACCATTTCTCGACCAGATTGTAATGTGTGATGAAAAGTGGGTTTTGTACCACAACCAGTGACAACTAGACCAGTGGCTGGACCAAGAAGAAGCTCCAAGGCACTTCCCAAAACCAAACTTGCACCAACAAAAAGGTCATGCTCACTGTTTGACANATGTGTGGTGGGGTGGGGTGGGAGGGAGCTGTGAGAAGTCTAGTCTGAAGACTGGGGTTTTGATCTGCTCTCAGTTCAATTCAGTCACTCAGTCGTGTCCAACTCTTTGCGACCTCATGGACGGCAGCACGCTAGTCCTCCCAGTCCATCACCAACTCCTGGAGTTTACTCAAACTTAAGTCCATTGAGTCAGTGATGCCATCCAACCATCTCATCCTCTGTCATTCCCTTCTCTTCCCACCTTCAATCTTTCCCAGCATCAGGGTCTTTTCAAATAAGTCAGTTCTTCACATCAGGTGGCCAGAGTATTGAAGTTTCAGCTTCAACATCAGTCCTTCCAATGAATATTCAGGACTGATTTCCTTTAGAATGGACTGGTTGGATCTCCTTGCAGTCCAAGGGACTCTCCAGAGTCTTCTCCAACACCACAGTTCAAAAGCAACAATTCTTCAGCACTCAGCTTTCTTTAGAGTCTAGCTCTCACATTCATACATGATGTGATCTGCTCTCAGGGAAGAATTAAAACTAGGAAAGAAAGATGAAAGAAAATCAGTAGCAGATATTAAAAAAGTGGCCATGATTCTTATGATACAAAAGGGCCCAAAGAAAAAGATGGTAAATATAAATTAAAAAATTAAGCAGCATTTAAAAAAATGCTCGAAGCAGGACATTTCTCCTTATGCATCCATCTGAAGAGACAGAGGCAATTTAAAAAATCATACCTTAGAGAATAGAGTCTCAGGTGACAAACGGGTTATATTTCCATCCACTTCAGGGGAAGTCAGGGGGAGAAACTCTCACTCTTGTCTTAGGGCAAGTAAGTTACAAACTTGAACAGCCCTTGGCATGTGATGTGCTATTTCATAATAACAATAATAACAGTATAATAAGGCTACAGCGATGCTTCAGTTCTGCAGAATTGCCCTTTTGCATTTGGAGGGATTCAGTGTTTGTGGCACAACAATTTGTTATTCATGCTACCTTCTATAATTGGATGCACAAAACAATAAACAAGCCTGACTCAATTTGCATCCCATTTCTACCACAGTTATTCCCTGCAGAACTGTCTACTGTTGATTTACTTTGTCACTGGAAGAAACAATCCCTCTGACTCTTTTTTCCTTCATTTCTTCTCTCTCTTGGTTTCCATCTGTCTTATCTACTAAAATCATATGAATTCTTCTCTCTTTGCTTTTTCTCCTATTTGTTCTTCTCTAAAGCCCTTATCTTGCTGGGAAAGGACTAAGAATTTTCACACAAGGAATATGAATGGTCACACATTTACCAATTGAGCCGTAGAGATGAGGCCAAGACATCTTCCCAGAAAGGATCTTCCCTGAGTGGAGATGTGTTCCTATAAGACATCACAGGTTCTCTCTGAAGTCTCAGTGTCTCTTATATGGTTTTCTCAATGGCTGTTGAAGTTATGAATGCATGTGAATTTAACAGAGTGAGTTTCAGTATAAATTTGAATGGCATGAACAAGGGGGGAGGGATGATTAAAGAGCTTAAGTGAAAGTCGCTCAGTCATATGTTTAAGGCACATATAAAGCTGAGGGCTAATTTGCAAATGGGCCTTTATATCCACAAATTGGTTACTAGACCAATTGCTATCTGGGATAAAGGGCCTTAAAAAAAAATGTCAAGTCTCTTCAGAACTGGTGCTTTTGTATCAATTTGTTGTTTGTTGTTTATCACTAAGTTATGTCCGACTCTTTGTGACCCCATGGACAGCAGCACGCCAGGCTCCTTTGTCCATGGGATTCTCCAGGCAAGAATTCTGGAGTAGGTTGCCATTTCCTTCTCCAGGGAATATTCCTGAGCCAGGGATCAGACTGTGTCTCCAACATTGGTAGGTGGATTCTTTACCACTGAGCAACCTGGGAAGCCCCAGTTTTACAATTTTACAGGTTACTGAGAGAATAAAGTCAGTTAGTATATATAAAATTCTTGGACAGTCGTTCGCATAAAAAGAACAGTGTTAGCTATTATCATTTTATGTTATCTCCCTTGCTGTTGTTCATTCACTAAGTTGTGTCCAACTCTTTTGATGCCATGGACTGCAGCTTGCCAGGCTTCCCTGTTCTTCACTGTTTCCCAGAGTTTGCTCAAAATCATGTCATTGAGTTGGAGATGCCATCCAAGTATCTCATCCTCTGTTCTCCCCTTCTCCTCCTTTACTTGCATCAGTTGACATTTAAATATATATTATATAATAGCAGGATAAAATTATTGTTGGTGAATTCAATATGAGAAAAATCAAACCATATTAACTTTCATGATGATTCAAAAAGATACTGTTTTTTATGCATCAGATACAGTTGATCAAATTAAAATGAAACCATATAAATAAATTTACAGTGCAGAAAAGATGTTGTGGAATCTGTTATTTAAGTCCCCGGTTTGGAGCTTTGCAAAGTGACGTGCAGAATGACCTACAAAGCAGCAATGTGAAAGACTGCAGAAACCATCAGCCCCAAAATTTTTAGAGGCCAGATCCAATGCAAATTCCAAGGGAAAGCAATTGGGTCCCATTGTTAACTCCTCTGTGGACTGCTTTGAGCTAATTCAGTGTTAATGCCTGGCAAATCCCAAACAGGGAAAAACATAGGTACTTATCTTTCATATTATATATGACTAAAATTAAAGTTGATTTGTCCATTAAGCAGTGCAGTAACAGGTCTTCTGACTTTTCATAAGGCATTAAAAGAGTGATGCATATCAAGAAGATAGTCTATTTCAGAAGAACACTAATCAATGCTGAGAACATTTGCTATAAATTATTCATATTTGTTATAAACTACTCCATCCTTTTAAAAATTAACAGTACACAACCTCTAATCTAAGAACGAAAGTGGGGCTACCTCACCTTGAAAAGTTTGAATGTGAAGGACTGATTACAATAAGAGAGCAAAGAGGATACTAAGACTTGAGTTCAGGGTATTACAAGGAATAAATCAGCGAACAGCCTTCCATCTGATAGAACACGATCCCTCCTCCTTGCTGCGTGTTCTTTCACCACACATTAATATTTCATGCCACCATTTCAAAATAAAGTCATAATGTGAGTCATAAATCACAAAACAGTGGTAATAAACCACTTTGGTTTATATTAGCTGTATACGGATGATGCTTAAGTATTTCCACCATTAGCCTGGACTATTTGAGCTTTCTCTGGACCACATTTACTCTATTTCTTCCATTTTAAGTGGTGGGAATATGGGAAACAATGCTAAATTCATTCATTAGTAATAAAACAGTGCTATTTGTTCTCATAATTGATTTCATTTCAACTTGGATCTGTGAAAAGGATAGCACAGTTGAAAATGATACCTTTATTGACCTTGTTTTATCAAAAAGCATGCCTTCCCAATGAAACCTACTGAGGGGTCAAAGGGCATCATATAGAAATGAAATATTGAAGGAAAAAGTAGAACAATGAGTTGGAGATGGAATGATTGAATGCATAAATAATGAGTATTATTATACTCATTAATAAATCACTTATTCTTCATATAAACTCCTCAGATGAAGCTCTGACAATGTATCATTTTTGTCTTATGATTGCTTTTATTAATTTTTTTTTGGTTTCATTCTAGAGCAATCTGTTCCACCCTATTGCCTGAGTATTTTTGAAATCGTTAGTAGTAATAGCTAAAGAGGCTGGATAACGTTATATCTGGAAATATGTAATACCTATATTCTAGATATGAATAAAAAGCCCATGAGTTGAAGCGTCTTGAGTTCATAAAAATGGAACTTCTACTGAGTATACATATTAGACATGTTGACCAAGACATAAAACATTATGTGTTTTATATTACAGACTTGTAAATATTGGAAGGTGATTATCCTGCTGGTTTCTTGTGCTTGCCCTCACTGCAGAATCTTCAGGATGACACCATTTATGGATCAACAGTTGATTTGGTTCACAAGCCTATGGCCCATGCCTCATAAGTGAGAGTGAGGTTAATATTTAATGCCCCTGATGGATGCTCATCAGATCCCGGGTATCTTTCAGATGCCAGGTACGCAAAGGGACCAACCCTGTTTCATCACTAGGAAAAGTAAAGAGGTATAGTCACTGGATGTGGATAGGGATGTGATTGGAATAAAGACATGAAGAGGATTCACAACAGCATGTTGAAAAACTGAAACACCATGACTAAAAATTGATTGATTTCTTATCAAAATTTTCTTGACTTTCAAAAAGTTTATTGATTGAAGGTGGACCATTCAAATCTTGGGTGTTGCACAGGTTATATGTTTGAGAGAAGCAGGCTGGGGTCCTCAAGTCTTGGGAAAACGTATGTTGTATGGAAAGAGTTATCCTGACTCACCGCCTGCTCCACAAGCTACCGCAACATCATCTCTGATGGCAGGTCATCGGATTTTTATGTATTGGATCCAGATCAGTTTAAAATACNAACAATACCCAATTGTGCATGTGACTGGTGATAGAAGCAAGATCCTATGCTGTAAAGAGCAATATTGCATAGGAACCTTGAATGTCAGGTCCATGAATCAAGGCAAATTGGAAGTGGTCAAACAAGAGATGGCAAGGGTGAACGTCGACATTCTAGGCATCAGCGAATTAAAATGGATTGGAATGGGTGAATTTAACTCAGATGACCATTATATCTACTACTGTGGGCAGGAATCCCTCAGAAGAAATGGAGTAGCCATCATGGTCAACAAAAAAGTCCGAAATGCAGTACCTGGATGCAATCTCAAAAATGACAGAATGATCTCTGTTCGTCTGTCATTCAATACCACAGTTATCCAAGTCTATGCCCCAACTAGTAATGCTGAAGAAGCTGAAGTTGAACGATTTTATGAAGATCTACAAGACCTTTTAGAACTAACACCCCCAAAAAATTTCCTTTTCATTATAGGCGACTAGAATGCTAATGTAGGAAGTCAAGAAACACCTGGAGTAACAGGCAACTTTGGCCTTGGAATATGGAATGAAGCAGGGCAAAGACTAACAGAGTTTTGCTATGAAAATGCACTGGTCATAGCAAACACCCTCTTCCAACAACACAAGAGAAGACTCTACACATGGATATCACCAGATGGTCAACACCGAAATCAGATTGATTATATTCTATGCAGCCAAAGATGGAGAAGCTCTACACAGTCAACAAAAACAAGACTGGGAGCTAACTGTGGCTCAGATCATGAACTCCGTATTACCAAACTCAGACTTAAATTGAAGAAAGTAGGGAAAACCACTAGACCAAGAGCCATAGGAACTGCAAACATATGTCTTCTTTCCTGGCTGGCATGGCAGCTATAGCGCAGCCACTCTCCTGGATGATGCAGCAGTTGTAGCAACAGCCACAACAGAACCATAAAGGAGCCATAATATAACCTCACATAGTATAACTTTGATGCCTCTAAAGCGTAGCCCCAGTGCAGCAGCAGCCAGGGCTTTCATGATGAATCTCATACAGGCATACGGCACAAAGTAGCCTGGGACTAATCACGTGATGTGAATGAAGTCCACATCATGAGGAGTGCAGTGCTATAACTGATTTCAGTTGTTCCATAATCATTGTTTACAAAACGTGGGGCAAGAGCCAGAGGCTATGGGGCAAGAAAGCCTTAGCATGCCATCTTGGCTAACTTGCCCTTTTCCTACATCAGAAATGACCTGGATTGAGGAAGGAAAGGGTTACATGTATATTTTCCAGCATGGCAGTCATCAAGTAGCTGGACTTCCTACTTAGAGGTTGATTTCACCTGATTAACTCACCCAGTATTACCAGACAGAAAACACATGGCTTTTTTAATTACCTAACTCCTGATAACACATAGAGTTACTTTTGATGCACTCTATTGTTTAAACCAGCAATAAGCCTGTCCAGATTCAGCGTTATTGAATCTCTCAATGATAGGAGGGTCAAACAAGTTTAAGGCTATATTTTGAGAACACAAAAGTCTTTAATATAATATAATACCAATTTCATATTTCAGTTGTCTCAAAAATGTCTTTTTATGCTTGGTGTTCAAATCATGCTCCATAAAAGTTCTAAATATCGCATTTTTCCCCCTAAGAGACAAAAATGCCTCTTTTTAATGGTGTTCACTTGCAGATAAAACCTGATCAATTATCTTATAAAATAACCCACATTACTTCTTTATCAGTCAGTCAGTTCAGTCGCTCAGTCGTGTCCGACTCTTTGTGACCCCATGAATCACAGCACGCCAGG
>SJYV01037979.1:0-12725 GCA_006410875.1 Neotragus pygmaeus | reverse complement strand
GTAAGTGTGAGAAGTTAACTTCTATTGTTTATGAATCACCTCATCTAAGGTTTTCTGTTACTGTTGCTGTTCACTCACTCTTGTCTGCCGCTTTGAGACCTCATGGTCTGTAACACCGCACTCTTCTCTGTCCTTCATTATCTCCCAGAGTTTTCTCTAACTCATGTCCATTGAGTCAGTGATGCCATCCAACCATCTCATTCTCTGTTGCACCCTTCTCCTCCTGCCCTCAATCTTTCCCAACATCGGGGTCTTTTCCAGTGAGTCGGATCTTCTCATCAGGTGGCCAGAGTATTGAGCTTCAGCATCAGTTCCTCCTATGCGTATTCAGGGTTGATTTCCTTTAGGATGTGCTGGTTGGATCTCTCCAGAGTCTTCTCCAGCACCACCATTCAAAAGCATCAATTCTTTGGTGCTCAGGCTTCTTTATGGTCCAGGTCTCACATCTGTACATGATTACTGCAAAAACCATGGCTTTGACACTAGGGACCTTTGTCAACAAAATCATGTCTCTGTTTTTTAATACACTATCTTTTTAATACCATTTTTAATTTTTTACATTTTTTAATACCGTTTGTCATATCTCAAATGGACTAAGACCATCATTACCCCTTGTGCTGGCCAGATCTACTTTCTTCTGACAGTAGGTTTGCCCAGTGTGGAAAGAACTTTCATAGGATTCTGTGTGTCCCTGTTTCCTGGGCAATTACATGAGAAGCACTTTTAGAACCATTAGCATTTTTGCTGTTTCAGTTGGTCTTGAACTCATACTTCTCATTCCCTCTATCAGCTATCCTGTATTGATTACCTTATCCTTGGCTCATCTTGGCAGGTAGGGGCAGTCAGTCTGATAGGCTGATGCAAACTGTTATCTACGAGGAATCTGAGTCCCGGTTTCCAACTCCCTTTTAAGCTATGCTTATTTTCATTGTTTGATTTAGGCATGAGAGCATGAAGAGTTGCCCGAGCCTTTTCCCAAGTGTCAAACATTCTATCCTGTGTCCTTGGTGTAACAGCAGCTTGACCACTTTCCAAAGATCAAGTCACTCACCACTAACAGCGTGGCCACCCCTTCCCTCACCCTCAAGTCTCTTGGGCATAAGGAGCCTGAAGTTACTGGAAGACAGCCGTTGCATAAAGTCCAATGAGACTCGATCTTCCCCCGCTGGGAGAAGCACTTCCCCACTCTGGGAACTAGGAACTTCCAGAGTTGCTTGTTCCTTGGAAGAAAGGCTATGACAAACCTAGACAGCATATGGACTGATGAACTTGGTGGGCTATGGTCCATAGGCTATGGTCCATAGAGTTGCAAAGAGTCAGACGTGACTGAAGCGACTGAGCATGCATGCACACATACCAAACACATCAGCTAAAATTGATTCCCAATCACACGCTGTCTTAAGAGATGATCCTGCATGAGATTTGCATATGTAGATATCTCCGAGTATTGGAAACCATACCCTGGGTGCTGCCTGCTGAATAGCTTTAAAATCCCAGGACCGTTAAAGCCTGGTATTGACTCAGGGCTCTTGGTGCACAAGCACATAGTTTGGTGGAGGGATGGTAGGGGCAGACTGAGCTCGAAGATCTCAGCTGAGGCTCTTTTAACCAGAAACTCCAACTTCACACCACGCTGTATGCCGATAAGATGGAGAAGGCACGAAAAAACAAAGATCGGGCTGATGCTTTCTGAGCCCTCTTTCTAGAAGTAGAAAGAAGCTGAGATTCTGGCTTCATGGGTTCCTGGCTGTGAAGTCTTGGGGAATATGCCCATTAACCACTCTAAGCCCCTGTTACTGCCTCTTTAACATATGGATTGTAAGACTACAATAGTAATAATAGCTGTATAGTCAAAGCTATGGTTTTAGCAGTAGTCATGTACAGGTGTAAGAGTTGGACCATAAAGAAGGCTGGGCACTGAAAAACTGATGTTTTGAATTGTGGTGATTGAGAACACTCTTGAGAGTCCCTTGGACAGCAAGAAGATCAAACCAGTCCCTCCTAAAGGAAATCACTCCTGAGTATTCACTGGAAGAACTGAAGCTGAAGCTCTAATCCTTTGGCCACCTGATGTGAATATCTGACTCATTGAAAAAGACCCTAATGCTGAGAAAAACTGAAGGCAGGAGGAGAAGGGGACAACAGAGGATGAGATGGTTGGATGGCATCACCAACTCAATGGGCATGAGTTTGAGTAAACTCCGGGAGTTGGTGGTGGACAGGGAGGCCAGGCGTGCTGCAGTCCATGGGGTCACAAAGAGTCAGGCACTATTTAGTGACTGAACAGCAGCCGCAATAATAGCTTCAAGAAAATTAATTCTCCATGGGTGGGAGGGATGGTCGTAGGGTTGTTGGCATAGGCAAGTGACAGGTGTGCAGGCAGGTTGCTGAGTGGCGACAGGGCAGCCTTTGAGCAGGTAGCAGGGCTGGGGCACAGTGCTGGAACAAGGGGACTGACTGGTTCTGGTCCATGGACCATTGGATCACGGTCCAGCTGAGAGCCCCAAGTGGCTCCAGACATCCTGGAGTGCCTGCATCCCTGTATTTTGTGTTGAACTCAGCCTCCGTAGACCCTCATGTTTCCTTCTAATTCCTGTCTTATTGTAAACCAAGCTCTGTGTGACTTGATTGAACCATGAAACATTGAGGGTGACCTTGGGACTGTAATCATCTCTGGAACCTGGGAAGCAGGTGTGGGTTGTGGGCTTGAAGCAGGAGTAGAGGTTTGATGCCCGTGGCTGCTGGAATGTCAGGAATGACATCTCATGAGTACAGAGAGAAGGTCTGGGTGTGATGTTAATGCAAATCTGCCGGCTGGGAAGTGGACAGGCAGGAACACACCCAGAAGTTATGGGCTCCTCCTCAAAGTACGGTCTGTGCACCACCAGCAGCATGGGGATCCCCGGGGAGCTTTCAGAAATGCAGAGGCTCAGGCCTCATGGCTGTGTCAGCAGCTCCGGGGTTCCTCTTTGGTTTCAAGATTCATGTTCTCCCAGGCCACGATAGAACCCAGGGAGCAGGAGATGGTATAGCCATCCTGTCAACTGCCATGACAAGGGAGCACAGGTCGGGGGCTTAAACACAGAAATGAATGGTCTCACAACTCTGGAGGCTGCGCGTCCACGCAACAAGATGTGGGCNTCTTTTAACCAGAAACTCCAACTTCACACCACGCTGTATGCCGATAAGATGGAGAAGGCACGAAAAAACAAAGATCGGGCTGATGCTTTCTGAGCCCTCTTTCTAGAAGTAGAAAGAAGCTGAGATTCTGGCTTCATGGGTTCCTGGCTGTGAAGTCTTGGGGAATATGCCCATTAACCACTCTAAGCCCCTGTTACTGCCTCTTTAACATATGGATTGTAAGACTACAATAGTAATAATAGCTGTATAGTCAAAGCTATGGTTTTAGCAGTAGTCATGTACAGGTGTAAGAGTTGGACCATAAAGAAGGCTGGGCACTGAAAAACTGATGTTTTGAATTGTGGTGATTGAGAACACTCTTGAGAGTCCCTTGGACAGCAAGAAGATCAAACCAGTCCCTCCTAAAGGAAATCACTCCTGAGTATTCACTGGAAGAACTGAAGCTGAAGCTCTAATCCTTTGGCCACCTGATGTGAATATCTGACTCATTGAAAAAGACCCTAATGCTGAGAAAAACTGAAGGCAGGAGGAGAAGGGGACAACAGAGGATGAGATGGTTGGATGGCATCACCAACTCAATGGGCATGAGTTTGAGTAAACTCCGGGAGTTGGTGGTGGACAGGGAGGCCAGGCGTGCTGCAGTCCATGGGGTCACAAAGAGTCAGGCACTATTTAGTGACTGAACAGCAGCCGCAATAATAGCTTCAAGAAAATTAATTCTCCATGGGTGGGAGGGATGGTCGTAGGGTTGTTGGCATAGGCAAGTGACAGGTGTGCAGGCAGGTTGCTGAGTGGCGACAGGGCAGCCTTTGAGCAGGTAGCAGGGCTGGGGCACAGTGCTGGAACAAGGGGACTGACTGGTTCTGGTCCATGGACCATTGGATCACGGTCCAGCTGAGAGCCCCAAGTGGCTCCAGACATCCTGGAGTGCCTGCATCCCTGTATTTTGTGTTGAACTCAGCCTCCGTAGACCCTCATGTTTCCTTCTAATTCCTGTCTTATTGTAAACCAAGCTCTGTGTGACTTGATTGAACCATGAAACATTGAGGGTGACCTTGGGACTGTAATCATCTCTGGAACCTGGGAAGCAGGTGTGGGTTGTGGGCTTGAAGCAGGAGTAGAGGTTTGATGCCCGTGGCTGCTGGAATGTCAGGAATGACATCTCATGAGTACAGAGAGAAGGTCTGGGTGTGATGTTAATGCAAATCTGCCGGCTGGGAAGTGGACAGGCAGGAACACACCCAGAAGTTATGGGCTCCTCCTCAAAGTACGGTCTGTGCACCACCAGCAGCATGGGGATCCCCGGGGAGCTTTCAGAAATGCAGAGGCTCAGGCCTCATGGCTGTGTCAGCAGCTCCGGGGTTCCTCTTTGGTTTCAAGATTCATGTTCTCCCAGGCCACGATAGAACCCAGGGAGCAGGAGATGGTATAGCCATCCTGTCAACTGCCATGACAAGGGAGCACAGGTCGGGGGCTTAAACACAGAAATGAATGGTCTCACAACTCTGGAGGCTGCGCGTCCACGCAACAAGATGTGGGCAGGGCTGGTTTTTCTGAAGCGTTTCCTCTTGGCTTGCACATGGCCTTCTGTTCATGTGTCCTCCTGCAGGCTTCTGTCTCTGCCTGTCTGTCTTTCTCCTCTCATTTATTTATTTTTATTTGGGCATAATTGCTTACGATGCTGCATTTGTCTCTGCTGTACAGTGACATGAATCAGCTCTAAGTCTGCATATATGCCCTCCCTCCGGAGCCTCCCTCGCACGCCCCGCCCCACCCCTCTGCGTCCTCACAGAGCCCTGAGCTGAGCGCCCTGAGCTGTGCAGCGGCTTGCCGCTTCCCATTTCACGCAAGGTAGTGTATACATGGCAATGCTACACGATGGAACGTTCCTCAGCCATGAGAAAGGAACGAATTAGGCCATTTGTAGAGATATGGATGGGCCTAGAGTCTGTCATACAGAGTAAGGTAAGTCAGAAAGGGAAAAATCACATATTATTGCGTGTGTATGGAATGCTAATCTCTCATAAAGACACCAGTCACGTTAGACTTCAGCTCACCCTGGTGATTTCATTTTAACCTCATTAACTCTTTAAAGGCTGATTTTCCAAGTACAGTCATATTCCAAAGTATGGGGTGGTTAAGACTTCATCATTTGGGGGGACACAATTCAGCCCGTAACAGATGGGCTGGGGAAGCAATAGAGCCCTCTTTGCTTTCCTCTTCCCTCTGTCAGGAGGGAAAGTCTTTCCCAGATTCTCCCCGGCAGAGTCCTTCACGGCACAACATCTGGAAATGGGTCATACAGTCTGCAAAGGACATTGAAAAAGAGAGTGTCTGGGTTCTTTGACCTTTAGAGCAGAGGGGAGTATGGGAGGAAGGGGTCAGTAAAGAGTAAGCAAGTAAACTTTGCTCCAACCAGTGTTGTGACCTTGGGGATGCCACTTAGCTTTAGTTTCTTTAACTGTGAAATCTGGGGATTGAACTGGATGATATCTAAGGTGTCCTTCAGTGCAAAGGCAATTATTCTAGAACTCCAGTCCTCATTGGCATACCCAGCATGCATGTGCAGGAGGGTGACTAATTTGGGGTTTCCTGGGCTTGGGATTTTGAAGCACCTGGGAGCTACATGATCTGCTTGGATGGGTTCTTTCCTCTGGACTGCGTAATCAGAGGGCTTTCCTGGAGGTCAGCTGGTAAAGAATCTGCCTGCAATGCAGGAGACCTGGGTTCGATCCCTGGTTGGGAAGATCTCCAGGAGAAGGCTGCCCACTCCAGTATTCTGGCCTGGAGAGTTCCGTGGACTGTATAGTCCATGGAGTGTAATTAGAAGTGTGTCTGGACTGGCTGGGCTTGTAGACATTTCAGGGACCACGGATTAAAGAACAAGATTGGACATCAGAGGCAGAGCCTGGCTGCTTGCGGTCAGTGGGACTGTGTTATTAACCTGTGTGCCTTGGGAGAAGGTTGAGTGGAACTCAGACAGTCAAGTGATAAACAGTGAAAGTAACCGTGCTTGTTTAACTGAGGTTTCTGTCTATGGGGATGAGGTGTATTTGCTGATCTCCTTAATTTCTTTCTCTTCCCCTTCCTAGTTCATTCCTAAGGTGTATTGTTACATCTGTCCTGGAAGCGATGGTTTATGGAGTTAAGGTCTGGGATTAGCAAACCCAGATTTGAATACCAGCTCAGTCACTTACTACCTGGCCAACACTGGACTAGACACTAGCCCTTTCAGCCTTGAATCCACCATGTGTAAAATGGTATGGTGATTTTTCATGAGTGTTTTGATGATGAAGTTAGTTAACTTAGTTAATTTAACTAAAATTAAGTAATAAATTAGACCTAAAATTAAGACTCAATATTTTTGCTTCCTTAAAGAGCTTCTTGATGAGGGTAGAGTAGAGTGAAAAACTGTCTTGAAACTCAACATGGTAAAAACTAAGATCATGGCATCCAGTCCCATCACTTAATGGCAAATAGAAAGGGAAAAAGTGGAATCAGTGACTGATTTTATTTCTTGGGCTCCAAAATCACCGTGGGTGTTGATTGAAGCCATGAAATTCAAAGGTGCTTGCTCCTTGGAAGGCAAGCTATGACAAACTCAGTGTATTAAAAAGCAGAGATATCAATTGGCCAGTAAAGGTCCATATCACCAAAGCTATGGTTTTTCCAGTAGTCATGTATGGATGTGAGAGTTGAACCATAAAGAAGGTTGAGCATCAAAGAATTGATGCTTTTAAACTGTGGTGTTGGAGAAGACTCTTGAGAGCCCCTTGCACTGCAAGGAGATCAAACTAGTCAATCCTAAAGGAAATCAACTCTGAATATTCATTGGAAGGATTGATGCTAAAACTGAAGCTCCAACACTTTGGCCACCTAATGAGAAGAGCCAACTCATTGGAAAAGACCCTGATGCTGGAAAGATTGAAGGTAAAAGGAAAAGGGGATAACAGAGGATGAGATGGTTAGCCAGCATCACTGACTCAATGGATAAGAATTTGAGCAAACTCTGGGAGATAATGAAGGACAGGGGAAACTGGTGTGCTGCAGTCCATGGGGTCATAAAGAGTCAAACACACCTTAGTGACTGAACATCAGCAACAAACGATATCCATTCTTATCAGAAGGGCCCCAGATGGCCTAGCCTCTGGTTTTAGTTCCCTTTGAAAGTTGCTGCTGCAGTTAAGGTCCCCCTAGCCAAGCAACCCTCCTTATCAAACAGACCAAGTGCAGTTCTTGCTCACTCCTGAGTAGTGGGTTTCATTCAGTTCCCTGCCAGCCTACAAAATTAGTCAAGCAAGCCGATCACATGCTCAGACCTATAGGAACCAGGGGTTACCCTACCCTCTTGTTACTACCAAGCCAACTTGTTTCCTCTGTGCCCCAGTCTAAGCCCTATCTTCCTCCACTGGGAGATAATGAAGGACAGGCGATGAGTGTATATGAGTGTATATGTTCGATAGGCTGCTCTTGGTCTCATTTTCTAATTGTTGAATTTTCTGTGTTTGGCCATTCCCATAACTCTGGGGAAGGGTCCCTCCCTTATCATCCTTTTTGTCCATTCATCTGTTGATGGACACTTAGATAATTTTCATAACTTGGCCGTTGTATATGTCACTTCAATAAACATGGAGGTGTGTCTATCTCCATGTGAAACATGGATGCACCTCAAGGACATATGCTAACTAAAATAAGTCATACAAAAAAAGACAAATATTGTATGACTTCTAATTACATGTGGGATCTAAAAAAAATAAATAAATAACAAACAAGAAAATAAGCTCATAGGTACAGAGAAGAGACTGATGGTTGCCAGAGGTGGGGATGGGGAGATGAGAGAAATGAAGATTGAAAGGTAAAAAGTAAAAAGAAGTTGATGTAAAACAGACATAGAAATTTTGAATCCTATTCAAAATATTTATAGATATGTATTTAAGAACAAAAATAAATGGAATTTATAAGTGAATGATCAAATGAATAGATGGATAGATGAATAAATAAACCAAAACCTTTTTTCAACAACCTGTTAAAATCTCTAGCTACTCAGATCCCTCTCTGGTCTTCTTTATAGCGTAACTTCTTGTCTATAAACATTAGTTCCATTTCCTAGCCTGAATTTTCTTCTCAACCCACCCCACCCATCAATTTCTTCATCAGCACTGTTCTCCCACGATCCTCAGTAAATTCCATAATTTACTGAGCTCCAAGGGCGCATTTTGTCTTCATTTTCTTGTGTTTTTTTTTTTTTTTTCCCAGTTCCATTTGCTAACACTGACCTTGGCTTCTGTGACATTCACTATATTTTTTTTTCTCCTCTTGGTGTCCAAAAAAAAAATAAATAAATAAAAATAAAAAGTCATTTTTAAGTTAGAGTAAAGCTGTAACTCAGTGGGGATGTCCTACTTCACCCAGAAGCCACACCCAGATGAGAAGGAGGTTGCCCCCTCCCCAGGTCTCCTACCTGTATGTTTCTGGCAGGCTGCTGTGACATATTCACCTTGACCTCACTCTCCAGCCATCTCTGCTGGCTGCTTTCCATGGGTGATGAAGCAAGAATTATGGCATCTGCTTCCTGAAACATCACCCGCCTGAGACTATGTGGCTTGACTCAGCCTTCATCTCTGACCATTGCTCTGCCTCTTGGCATAGGTCCCACCATGGGCTCAGGCGTGAATTGGACTGGACCCCAACAGACCTTTATAGACCCTCATACAACCATTTCCTCAGGGTGCAAGCCTGTCATCACCATGGCAGGGAAGTTTCTAGCATCAGAAACCTAACAAATCTTGAATTCCCACCACCCTCTAGTTCCGCTACCTTCTCTTGCATGGTACTGATTTATCCAGTAAATTAAAGAAAATTATTCAGTAAGCGGTTTATTGTATAAGCATACGATACTTTCATAGACACTATGGAAACAGGAGAAAAAATATCCCAGGCCTCAGAGCCAATATTTACAGTGCTATTGCCACTTCCTGAAATTTGGCTTAAATCAAGATCCATGTCATCTGCCCACTGTGTCTTGTACAGAGGGAAGAATTTCTCTCTTTTCTATTTTATCCTATTTTATCCTATTGTTGTTGTTCAGTTGCTAAGTTGTGTCTCACTCTTTGAGACCCCATGGGCTGCAGCATGTGAGGCTTCCCTGCCCTTCACCATCTCCTGGAATTTGCTCAAACCATGTCCATTGAGTCAATGATGCCAACTAACTGTCTCATCCCCTTTCTCCTTTCTCTTCTAGTCCTCAATCTTGCCTGAGGTCAAGGTCTTTTCCATTGACTTGGCTCTTCGCATCAGGTGGCCAAAGTATTGGAGCTTCAGCTTCAGCATCAGTCCTTCCAGGGGATATTCAGGGTTGATTTCCTTTAGAATTGACTGGTTGGATCTCCTTGCAGTCCAAAGACTCTCAAGAGTCTTCTCCAACACCCCAGTTCAAAAGCATCAATTCTTTGGCTCTCAGCCTTCTTTATGGTCCAACTCCTATCCTTCTATGCAAATACCCAGAGTGTGTACCAGCGATTAGCATGCTGTGCCACCTGGGCAAACCAGGAGGTCAGCAGGTGGTGGTTACATCAGAGGAGGAGGGTGCATCTCCACCTACACAGCCAGGGCCCCTGTTTCATAAGGATAAATTTCCTCTGCATCATGTAGAAAGCCACCTGTCACTTACCGCAGTAAATGACCTGGAAAGCATGAAGGCTTTCATGCTCACCTTGCCATCTCAGTATGCAGCTTCAGGACAGGGGTCTGGTCCACACAAGTTTGGATAGAACCGGTTAGGTTCCTTTTACTCATTCATGAGATCATGGAGCATTGTAAGAACGGAGTAATTATATCATTACACTCCATCAGCCTGCTCTGTGATGGATCATTGAAGCCCCTCTTTCCAATCTTAGGGGCAATCAATCATTCCATCCCCATCAGCTTCCTACAAGCCTGTTCTGGAGTAATAGTGTGATTTGAAATGCATCCACAAATTCTATGACACTCTCTTGAAAGTCAATTCCCCTTCTCTCAAATTTAGTGATTTACTAATAATAAACAGGGGGAAAAAAGCAAAAGTGACAGAGTGCAACATCAGAGGCTAAGCAAGAGAAGGCATGGTGGATTCCTGCTTGCTTTCTTTCTTGGATCGCTCTCTCTGGAAGATTCTGGCTTTCAAATCATGAGAATGACTATGGAGAGGCCCATGTGGTGAAGACTGAAAACTCTAGCCAATAACCAGTGAGAAATCAAGTCTGCCTATGGTCAGTGGATCCTCCAGCCCAGAACAAGCCTTCAAATGACAAACAGTCCTGCCAACACCTTGCTTGCACATCATAAAGATGCTGAACCAGAATCACCTAACTAAGCCACTCCCACATTCCTGACCATCAAAACAGTAAGGTAGGAAATGCTTGTTGCTATAAACCAGCGCCTTTGAAGATCATTTTTTATGCAATAATAAGATAACCAATACAAGGTACCATTACAGTCTCAGAAACTTCTAAGAGTCTAGCCTAAAATCACCAGTTTTATTATTATCAGAGCCTCACAATGATGTGTTTTAAATCAGCAACTCAAGGCTTACAGTGTGTGTTAATCAGGCTGGTTACCACTAGCTAGTGTAATAAACAAGCTTCCCTCCACCCACAAATCCCAGCTGCTTAACAGAATAGAGGTTTAGTTCTTCTTTGAACTCTGTTGGCCAGAACCAATCACACGTCCGCAGCCTAACTGCAGAAGAGGCTGGGCAATGTCAGGCGTCCAAGGAATACTGATCATTGCTATTGTCACTGTTCCTACGACAGCCCCACTTTAGTCTTCTACTTTCAAAGCCAGAAATTTTTATCAAAATTAACAGTTAAATCAGTAGTTCTAAAGAGATGTGTAACCTATGTTTGCTCTTTGTACACCAGCCTGAGGGTTAAAATGGAGAATATACTAATCATAATAAACCCTATTCTGTTATTGCTTCCTGCATAAACTTCCCACTACAAATTGTTTTCCTGGGAATTCTCAGGGCATGTCTCCTAGGCACCTGAGACAAATTTGATCAGATTCCCAAAGAGTCCACCATTTCCTTCTTTTCTCCTGCTGGGCAGCATCCACTGCTCCACTAACTCCCCACCCCTCTCTGCACAGAAGTGGGGCCGTTAGGGTTGATGAGTTTTGTGCTTCCCGAACAAAGCAAACAGACCGTCCCAGGGTTGGGGACAACTGCTGCTTTCCTGTTTGTGTCTTACTTTGTCCCCTGAAACCTCAGGATGACCTTTAAGTGAAAACGGTTCTTTGGGACTCACGAATGAACCTGTGCTCTGAGCCACATCTCTGAAACAAAGATGACCCCGAGGGTTCCCCCTTCCCACACACGCCCACCTCCTGCAACACATTTCTTCTACCCTCTCTGATTATGAAACATTCCACAGCAGCTCCTTCATCATACATCTTATAAAAAATAGAGATACATGGAGATATGGAGATTCATGCTGGCAGACGATGCTAGGGTGCTATAATTCTCCCCCACGTTCCAGTGGCTACTAGAGTTCCTCTGCCTGAGAGAGATGAGAAAATCTGGACCATATATTTAAAACGATGTTGTATTTTCCAGATTTCCCCTGAGCCTATCCTTATTGAAAGGACCCATCTTTCCCTCACTTTTCAAGAGATTTTCAAATACATTCCTTTAGCACATTTTTGACTGCATACCTCATATGTATGTAATTCTGGGCCCTAAACCCCACATTTTCTGGCATATACAATTTTCAACCTTCTCCATTGTTTTCTTTCCCTAAATGAAAAAGATTGAAAAAAGTTACCCTTCCAGGAAATTGCATTAAACATCTTGATAAGTGAGGTGTAAAGAAGTTGAAATAGGCAGATCAAATTCCCTTTAAAGAACGTGAAGCCTCATACAAATGAGGGGACATGTGCTTTGCAGAACCCTGGTTTTGGATTTTCTGAACCGAAAGGACTTGGAGAAAAAAAAAAAGAGTTGGAGACTTTCAGCAATTCCAAACTGTGGCTGGGCTCACCCATGCCTAATTTCAAAGGAAATTAAATCCATGTGTTTCTCATTCATTTACACTCAGCTCATCAAAATGTGATTCAGTGAGAGTAATGGGCTGCCCAGGAAGCCGCCCAGGCTGCTTGCAGCCGTGTTGTCCTCAGCTGGGAAGTGGACTTGGCCAATGGCCATCAGCTTTGCGGGCGGTTGATCTTCAACATGAAACCCACAGAGTCCTAACCAACTCGACACTGCTTGAGGTAGCCTCACAGTCCTGTGTGGGCCCAGAAAGGTCAATGGTCCGGTCCCTGCCTCGGGCCAGGCCTGCGTTGAGAGCCCCGATTCTCCCGTTTAGCTCTGTTGTTAATCCATTCTTGTCGTCAACAGCTCTTCCTTTCAGGAAGTACCTCCTTCTAGCCACCCTGGAAGGCTTGTGTACTGTGCTGGACACTGTTAACGCACTACTCAGAGATCCTTGGATATCTTTCTTTTAATTGAAGTACAGTTCATTCACAATATTGTGTTAGTTTCAAGTGTACAGCAAAGTGATTCGGACACACACACACACACACACACACACACACACACACACACACAG